>OX235266.1:32938877-33203877 GCA_944472135.2 Trichobilharzia regenti
ATTGCATGGTATTTTGTAAATAATATTATTTTGTCTAATTGGGTCAACTGGGTCCTTTAACCTACAGAGCTTGTCCCTGAGTGAGTTTGTAGGTTTAAATGCCACCCTAATTCCTATTTTATTCAGAATCCTACGTAGTGTCTCAGATGTCCCCTCTTTATATGGTATAACTGTGGATGACTTATATTCTTTCTTATTTATGTTATTATTACTAGTTTCACAATTATTTTTATTTTGTTTTTGGCCTTTAATGATCTTCCTAATGAATTTTATAGGATAGTTATTCAACACCAACGCTTCTTTTATCTGTTTTAATTCATCATTTAGATCTTTTTTTGTGCTACTTAGTGCCACTGCTCGGTTTGTTAAACATTTAACTAAGCCTGCCTTAACAGTTAAAGGATGAGACGAATTAAAGTCTAAATATCTATTAGAATGCGTTGGTTTTCTATAAACACTAGTGTGTAGTTTGCCTTCTTCTATTCTTTTTATCTTACAATCTAACATAGCTAATTCTCCTTGTTCATTTTCTGATTCAAATGTGAATTTTATTCCCTCAACTTGTGAGTTTATATGTGTCAAGAAGCTAGAGATGTGTTCTGTTTTTAACACTGTGAAAGTGTCATCCACATATCTCCACCATATTTTCGGAGTAGGGTTAAATGCATTAAGGGCACTATTTTCCCAGCTGTCCATAAATATGTCCGCTACGATAGGGGATATTGGTGGTCCCATTGCTACACCTTCTGTTTGTGTATATATTTTGCCTTGGAACTTAAAGATAGTAGATGTGAGGCATAACTTAATCCCTAAAATAATTTCTTCAATGGACAACTTTGTCCTATGACTGAGTTCCGGATCCGCAGTTAATTCTATTTTAACTGCTTCTAAGGCCATATTAACTGGTATATTAGTATAAAGACTAGTTATATCAAAACTAACCATTGTTTCATCATTCGCTAGTTGAATGTCATTTATTTTATTCTTCATCTCATATGAATTAGTTAATCTAGATTTTGAACGATTTCTAATGGGGCATTGTATTAGAGCTAAGTGTTTTGATAATTCATACCTGGGGGTATTTCTAAAATCTACTATTGGTCTTATGGGGTAACCTGGCTTATGTATTTTTATAGTACCATATATTCTACTAGCATTATTAGTTTTAGGCATTAAATTAAACCATTTAGACTCACCCAGTGATGGCTTCATTCTGCGTATTAGTTCCGCTGTAGATTTCTTAACCTTATTCATTATTGTATCTAAAGGCTTCTTAATTTCCACATATGGACCCGTTTGAATATGTTCAGTAACTTTTTTGATGTAGTCAGATTTATCCAAAACTACGGTGGCGTTTCCTTTGTCAGCTTTAGCGATGACAATGTTTTTATCCTGTTTAAGACTAATTAAAGCTTCCCTTTCCGGTTTTGTTAAGTTTGATTTTGTTTTCTTTTGATTTTTTAGGGTTAATGCACATTGTGCTCGAACCTCTTCTGCTGTAGTCTTATCTATTGAGTTTAGTGCTGCTTCTATGTTAGGAATGACGTCCTCTGGTTTTAATTTATTAACTGTTACGTTGAAGTTGTTGAATAACTATCCTATAAAATTCATTAGGAAGATCATTAAAGGCCAAAAACAAAATAAAAATAATTGTGAAACTAGTAATAATAACATAAATAAGAAAGAATATAAGTCATCCACAGTTATACCATATAAAGAGGGGACATCTGAGACACTACGTAGGATTCTGAATAAAATAGGAATTAGGGTGGCATTTAAACCTACAAACTCACTCAGGGACAAGCTCTGTAGGTTAAAGGACCCAGTTGACCCAATTAGACAAAATAATATTATTTACAAAATACCATGCAATGACTGTGAGGTCAACTACATAGGTCAAACTAGTAGGTCAGGGGTAGTCGGATTATAAGAATTTAGCTAAAGTAAGAATGATTGACCCCCAGAAGACAAATAATTTAGAAAAAAGCTCAGCAATTGCAATGCATGCGCTAACACACAACCACACAATAGGGTGGGAGAGGGTTAAAATTCTAAAAAATAATCTAGATAGGTGGAGAGAGAGGTTGATTACTGAATCCTTGTTCATCGAGTCTACACCCAACACATGCAATAGGAATGACTCGTCACTCATACCTGAAATATGGAAAATACTATTACCAATCAAATCAAGTGAAAATCAAGAGAAAACAATGGAAATATATAAATGAATTAAGGAAGTCGTGTGATTACGTTGATATGATAATAAGCAATAAATTGTGCTCGAAACGTCATCAGTAAACATTACTGTATAACACTGTGAGACTTTATGAAAACAAAATTTACCCATAATGGAATTACGCTCCACCACAGTTCACAAGTTTTATTCTTATATAGCTGGCAGGAGACATGAAGGAGTCGACTGGTTCATTGATTGACTGATTGGTTGATTGATGTAAAGTGAGATGGTGAGTGGGTGAGTGAGTACTTCGGTTTGTTTCGAGGGCATGATTGTCAATTGTGGTTTTGGTGTGATTGGTGAGTTGTTTGGAAGGAGATGGCTGGCTGGCGCGCGATCCACCGAGATGTGAGGATAATGTGGTGAGAGGGAGGAGGGGTTTGTAGTCAGCGTATGTATATATTTGTGTGGTTGAATATAATTCTGTGTCGACAGATTGGCTAACTGGCTAACTGGCTGGCTGGTTGGTTGGTTGGTTGGTTCTTTAGCAAGGAGGGAATCTTCCTCCAACTAACCAAACTACAAGGACCATGACTTTGTTATTTGTGAGAAAAACATGGGGTTGACATGGGGCTTCAGATGGCTCAGGCTAGTCCACATGGCCTCACCTGTCGTGCAAGAAGTACGAAACGCCTATCATCATACGTGTAATGAGTATCCTGTTAGAAGGACATCATCACAGACTTCAACATGTATAACCCGAAACAAGCCAGACACATTATCGCAACCCACCTTAATTTCAAATACCATATTCCAAAACAACCATTTGCTAACACACAAGAAACCTGTCAGTTTCACACACTCACATCAACGCGCCGACTCGAATCACTCACTCACTCACTCACACACACACAGACAAGATACCAAAACTGCACCACAAATAACAACCACTCCCTTCCCGTGCTACTCAAATATCCACTATTCAGTAATCTATCAATTCCATTAGAAAAAACAAACAAATAAACTCACAGAATACATCAAACTTTCACACAATATACACACTACCTTACACACTGCATATTTCAAAACTATGCTTTTGTCTTATTTCGTCTTCCTACTCCCGAGCACAATTTGTTGCTCATAATCATATCAAGCTATCTTCATCACTCAGCTCCACCGACCTCGCCGTCACTTGATAAGTAGCACGCTCCATCTCAGACAAGACAACGGGAATCCTACAAACACGCATACAACATAGACGGACCACTGTCTCACAATGTGTGTGTGTGTGTGAGTCTGTGTGCGTGTGTGGTTGTGGGTGTCATTGTCAGTGTGGCTGTCGGTGTCTGCCATTGTCTTTGTGTGTAGCTTTCGAAGTGTGTGGATGTTCGTGTCTTTCAGACTGCCTGCCTGTGTGTGTGTATATGTGTCTGTGTGATACATTGTGTTTGTGTGTGTGTGTTAGTGTTAGTGTGCGTGTGCGTGTGCGTGTGTGTGGGATATCAAGTATGTCAATGTCTCAGATGTTGTATGTCCGATGTTAGACGAAGTATGAGTGAGTGGAGGCCGGATACTTATTTTTATTTTTTTTATTTTTGATTTACAGCTTGATTCCACACTGTATTTTCGGTACAAGTATGGAATTTTCAGCATGGATATCGGTAGCCCAAGTTTTGCAGGCCGACCATAGATATCTGATGTGCGTCGGTGGGGGCTCGAACCCCGGACCATGTGCATGGCCAGCGACAGTCCTAACCACTGTGCCACCGACGCACAAAACGAGGTGCAATGGTGAGCCTCCACAAAAAAAAAAAAAAAAAAAAAAAAAAAAAAAAAAAAAAAAAAAAAAAAAAAAAAAAAAAAAAAAAAAAAAAAAAAAAAAAAAAAAAAAAAAAAAAAAAAAAAAAAAAAAAAAAAAAAAAAAAAAAAAAAAAAAAAAAAAAAAAAAAAAAAAAAAAAAAAAAAAAAAAAAAAAAAAAAAAAAAAAAAAAAAAAAAAAAACCGGGGTCAGAGCATTCTTGATCACCCTGAACCCGGCGCCAGGAAGCTGGAGGCTGTAAATTGTGCTATGGTTCATGGAATATCGAATAGGGAGTAGGAAGACGAAATAAGACAAAGGCATAGTTTTGAAATATGCAGTGTGTAAGGTAGTGTGTATATTGTGTGAAAGTTTGATGTATTCTGCGAGTTTATTTGTTTGTTTTTTCTAATGGAATTGATAGATTACTGAATAGTGGATATTTGAGTAGCACGGGAAGGGAGTGGTTGTTATTTGTGGTGAATTTTTGGTATCTTGTGTGTGTGTGTGTGTGTTTGTGTGAGTGAGTGAGTGAGTGATTCGAGTCGGCGCGTTGATGTGAGCGTGTGCATGACTGTTGTGTTGATGTGAGTGTGTGAATCTGACAGGTTTCTTGTGTGTTAGCAAATGGTTGTTTTGGAATATGGTATTTGAAATTAAGGTGGGTTGCGATAATGTGTCTGGCTTGTTTCGGGTTATACATGTTGAAGTCTGTATTGATGTCCTTCTAACAGGATACTCATTACACATATGATGATAGGCGTTTCGTGCTTCTTGCACGACAGGTGAGGCCATGTGGACTAGCCTGAGCCATCTGAAGCCCCATGTCAACCCCATGTTTTTCTCACAAATAACAAAGTCATCGTCCTTGTAGTTTGGTTAGTTGGAGGAAGATTCCCTCCTTGCTAAAGAACCAACCAGCCAGCCAGTTAGCCAATCTGTCGACACAGAATTATATTCAACCACACAAATATATACATACGCTGACTACAAACCCCTCCTCCCTCTCACCACATTATCCTCACATCTCGGTGGATCGCGCGCCAGCCAGCCATCTCCTTCCAAACAACCCACCAATCAAACCAAAACCACAATTGACAATCATGCCCTCGAAACAAACCGAAGTACTCACTCACCCACTCACCAGCTCACTTTACATCAATCAACCAATCAGTCAATCAATGAACCAGTCGACTCCTTCATGTCTCCTGCCAGCTATATGAGAATAAAACTTGTGCACTGTGGTAGAGTGTAATTCCATTATGGGTAAATTTTGTTTTGATAAAGTCTCACAGTGTTATACAGTAATGTTTACTGATGACGTTTCGAGCACAATTTGTTGCTCATAATCATATCAAGCTATCTTCATCACTCAGCTCCACCGACCTCGCCGTCACTTGATAAGTAGCACGCTCCATCTCAGACAAGACAACGGGAATCCTACAAACACGCATACAACATAGACGGACCACTGTCTCACTGTGTGTGTGTGTGTGAGTCTGTGTGCGTGTGTGGTTGTGGGTGTCATTGTCAGTGTGGCTGTCGGTGTCTGCCATTGTCTTTGTGTGTAGCTTTCGAAGTGCGTGGATGTTCGTGTCTTTCAGACTGCCTGCCTGTGTGTGTGTATATGTGTCTGTGTGATACATTGTGTGTGTGTGTGTGTGTTAGTGTTAGTGTGCGTGTGCGTGTGCGTGTGTGTGGGATATCAAGTATGTCAATGTCTCAGATGTTGTATGTCCGATGTTAGACGAAGTATGAGTGAGTGGAGGCCGGATACTTATTTTTATTTTTTTTATTTTTGATTTACAGCTTGATTCCACACTGTATTTTCGGTACAAGTATGGAATTTTCAGCATGGATATCGGTAGCCCAAGTTTTGCAGGCCGACCATAGATATCTGATGTGCGTCGGTGGGGGCTCGAACCCCGGACCATGTGCATGGCCAGCGACAGTCCTAACCACTGTGCCACCGACGCACAAAACGAGGTGCAATGGTGAGTCCCGTAGAATGAGACCGGCGGTAAGCTGGAGGCTGTAAATTGTGCTATGGTTCATGGAATATCGAATAGGGAGTAGGAAGACGAAATAAGACAAAGGCATAGTTTTGAAATATGCAGTGTGTAAGGTAGTGTGTATATTGTGTGAAAGTTTGATGTATGCTGCGAGTTTATTTGTTTGTTTTTTCTAATGGAATTGATAGATTACTGAATAGTGGATATTTGAGTAGCACGGGAAGGGAGTGGTTGTTATTTGTGGTGAATTTTTGGTATCTTGTGTGTGTGTGTGTGTGTTTGTGTGAGTGAGTGAGTGAGTGATTCGAGTCGGCGCGTTGATGTGAGCGTGTGCATGACTGTTGTGTTGATGTGAGTGTGTGAATCTGACAGGTTTCTTGTGTGTTAGCAAATGGTTGTTTTGGAATATGGTATTTGAAATTAAGGTGGGTTGCGATAATGTGTCTGGCTTGTTTCGGGTTATACATGTTGAAGTCTGTATTGATGTCCTTCTAACAGGATACTCATTACACATATGATGATAGGCGTTTCGTGCTTCTTGCACGACAGGTGAGGCCATGTGGACTAGCCTGAGCCATCTGAAGCCCCATGTCAACCCCATGTTTTTCTCACAAATAACAAAGTCATCGTCCTTGTAGTTTGGTTAGTTGGAGGAAGATTCCCTCCTTGCTAAAGAACCAACCAGCCAGCCAGTTAGCCAATCTGTCGACACAGAATTATATTCAACCACACAAATATATACATACGCTGACTACAAACCCCTCCTCCCTCTCACCACATTATCCTCACATCTCGGTGGATCGCGCGCCAGCCAGCCATCTCCTTCCAAACAACCCACCAATCAAACCAAAACCACAATTGACAATCATGCCCTCGAAACAAACCGAAGTACTCACTCACCCACTCACCAGCTCACTTTACATCAATCAACCAATCAGTCAATCAATGAACCAGTCGACTCCTTCATGTCTCCTGCCAGCTATATGAGAATAAAACTTGTGCACTGTGGTAGAGTGTAATTCCATTATGGGTAAATTTTGTTTTGATAAAGTCTCACAGTGTTATACAGTAATGTTTACTGATGACGTTTCGAGCACAATTTGTTGCTCATAATCATATCAAGCTATCTTCATCACTCAGCTCCACCGACCTCGCCGTCACTTGATAAGTAGCACGCTCCATCTCAGACAAGACAACGGGAATCCTACAAACACGCATACAACATAGACGGACCACTGTCTCACTGTGTGTGTGTGTGTGAGTCTGTGTGCGTGTGTGGTTGTGGGTGTCATTGTCAGTGTGGCTGTCGGTGTCTGCCATTGTCTTTGTGTGTAGCTTTCGAAGTGTGTGGATGTTCGTGTCTTTCAGACTGCCTGCCTGTGTGTGTGTATATGTGTCTGTGTGATACATTGTGTTTGTGTGTGTGTGTGTTAGTGTGCGTGTGCGTGTGCGTGTGTGTGGGATATCAAGTATGTCAATGTCTCAGATGTTGTATGTCCGATGTTAGACGAAGTATGAGTGAGTGGAGGCCGGATACTGTAAGCTGGAGGCTGTAAATTGTGCTATGGTTCATGGAATATCGAATAGGGAGTAGGAAGACGAAATAAGACAAAGGCATAGTTTTGAAATATGCAGTGTGTAAGGTAGTGTGTATATTGTGTGAAAGTTTGATGTATGCTGCGAGTTTATTTGTTTGTTTTTTCTAATGGAATTGATAGATTACTGAATAGTGGATATTTGAGTAGCACGGGAAGGGAGTGGTTGTTATTTGTGGTGAATTTTTGGTATCTTTGTGTGTGTGTGTGTGTGTTTGTGTGAGTGAGTGAGTGAGTGATTCGAGTCGGCGCGTTGATGTGAGCGTGTGCATGACTGTTGTGTTGATGTGAGTGTGTGAATCTGACAGGTTTCTTGTGTGTTAGCAAATGGTTGTTTTGGAATATGGTATTTGAAATTAAGGTGGGTTGCGATAATGTGTCTGGCTTGTTTCGGGTTATACATGTTGAAGTCTGTATTGATGTCCTTCTAACAGGATACTCATTACACATATGATGATAGGCGTTTCGTGCTTCTTGCACGACAGGTGAGGCCATGTGGACTAGCCTGAGCCATCTGAAGCCCCATGTCAACCCCATGTTTTTCTCACAAATAACAAAGTCATCGTCCTTGTAGTTTGGTTAGTTGGAGGAAGATTCCCTCCTTGCTAAAGAACCAACCAGCCAGCCAGTTAGCCAATCTGTCGACACAGAATTATATTCAACCACACAAATATATACATACGCTGACTACAAACCCCTCCTCCCTCTCACCACATTATCCTCACATCTCGGTGGATCGCGCGCCAGCCAGCCATCTCCTTCCAAACAACCCACCAATCAAACCAAAACCACAATTGACAATCATGCCCTCGAAACAAACCGAAGTACTCACTCACCCACTCACCAGCTCACTTTACATCAATCAACCAATCAGTCAATCAATGAACCAGTCGACTCCTTCATGTCTCCTGCCAGCTATATGAGAATAAAACTTGTGCACTGTGGTAGAGTGTAATTCCATTATGGGTAAATTTTGTTTTGATAAAGTCTCACAGTGTTATACAGTAATGTTTACTGATGACGTTTCGAGCACAATTTGTTGCTCATAATCATATCAAGCTATCTTCATCACTCAGCTCCACCGACCTCGCCGTCACTTGATAAGTAGCACGCTCCATCTCAGACAAGACAACGGGAATCCTACAAACACGCATACAACATAGACGGACCACTGTCTCACTGTGTGTGTGTGTGTGAGTCTGTGTGCGTGTGTGGTTGTGGGTGTCATTGTCAGTGTGGCTGTCGGTGTCTGCCATTGTCTTTGTGTGTAGCTTTCGAAGTGTGTGGATGTTCGTGTCTTTCAGACTGCCTGCCTGTGTGTGTGTGTATATGTGTCTGTGTGATACATTGTGTTTGTGTGTGTGTGTGTTAGTGTGCGTGTGCGTGTGTGTGGGATATCAAGTATGTCAATGTCTCAGATGTTGTATGTCCGATGTTAGACGAAGTATGAGTGAGTGGAGGCCGGATACTGTAAGCTGGAGGCTGTAAATTGTGCTATGGTTCATGGAATATCGAATAGGGAGTAGGAAGACGAAATAAGACAAAAGCACAGTTTTGAAATATGCAGTGTGTAAGGTAGTGTGTATATTGTGTGAAAGTTTGATGTATTCTGTGAGTTTATTTGTTTGTTTTTTCTAATGGAATTGATAGATTACTGAATAGTGGATATTTGAGTAGCACGGGAAGGGAGTGGTTGTTATTTGTGGTGAATTTTTGGTATCTTGTGTGTGTGTGTGTGTGTGTTTGTGTGAGTGAGTGAGTGAGTGATTCGAGTCGGCGCGTTGATGTGAGCGTGTGCATGACTGTTGTGTTGATGTGAGTGTGTGAATCTGACAGGTTTCTTGTGTGTTAGCAAATGGTTGTTTTGGAATATGGTATTTGAAATTAAGGTGGGTTGCGATAATGTGTCTGGCTTGTTTCGGGTTATACATGTTGAAGTCTGTATTGATGTCCTTCTAACAGGATACTCATTACACATATGATGATAGGCGTTTCGTGCTTCTTGCACGACAGGTGAGGCCATGTGGACTAGCCTGAGCCATCTGAAGCCCCATGTCAACCCCATGTTTTTCTCACAAATAACAAAGTCATCGTCCTTGTAGTTTGGTTAGTTGGAGGAAGATTCCCTCCTTGCTAAAGAACCAACCAACCAGCCAGTTAGCCAATCTGTCGACACAGAATTATATTCAACCACACAAATATATACATACGCTGACTACAAACCCCTCCTCCCTCTCACCACATTATCCTCACATCTCGGTGGATCGCGCGCCAGCCAGCCATCTCCTTCCAAACAACTCACCAATCAAACCAAAACCACAATTGACAATCATGCCCTCGAAACAAACCGAAGTACTCACTCACCCACTCACCAGCTCACTTTACATCAATCAACCAATCAGTCAATCAATGAACCAGTCGACTCCTTCATGTCTCCTGCCAGCTATATGAGAATAAAACTTGTGCACTGTGGTAGAGTGTAATTCCATTATGGGTAAATTTTGTTTTGATAAAGTCTCACAGTGTTATACAGTAATGTTTACTGATGACGTTTCGAGCACAATTTGTTGCTCATAATCATATCAAGCTATCTTCATCACTCAGCTCCACCGACCTCGCCGTCACTTGATAAGTAGCACGCTCCATCTCAGACAAGACAACGGGAATCCTACAAACACGCATACAACATAGACGGACCACTGTCTCACTGTGTGTGTGTGTGTGAGTCTGTGTGCGTGTGTGGTTGTGGGTGTCATTGTCAGTGTGGCTGTCGGTGTCTGCCATTGTCTTTGTGTGTAGCTTTCGAAGTGCGTGGATGTTCGTGTCTTTCAGACTGCCTGCCTGTGTGTGTGTATATGTGTCTGTGTGATACATTGTGTTTGTGTGTGTGTGTGTTAGTGTTAGTGTGCGTGTGCGTGTGCGAGTGCGCGTGTGTGGGATATCAAGTATGTCAATGTCTCAGATGTTGTATGTCCGATGTTAGACGAAGTATGAGTGAGTGGAGGCCGGATACTGTAAGCTGGAGGCTGTAAATTGTGCTATGGTTCATGGAATATCGAATAGGGAGTAGGAAGACGAAATAAGACAAAAGCATAGTTTTGAAATATGCAGTGTGTAAGGTAGTGTGTATATTGTGTGAAAGTTTGATGTATTCTGCGAGTTTATTTGTTTGTTTTTTCTAATGGAATTGATAGATTACTGAATAGTGGATATTTGAGTAGCACGGGAAGGGAGTGGTTGTTATTTGTGGTGAATTTTTGGTATCTTGTGTGTGTGTGTGTGTGTTTGTGTGAGTGAGTGAGTGAGTGATTCGAGTCGGCGCGTTGATGTGAGCGTGTGCATGACTGTTGTGTTGATGTGAGTGTGTGAATCTGACAGGTTTCTTGTGTGTTAGCAAATGGTTGTTTTGGAATATGGTATTTGAAATTAAGGTGGGTTGCGATAATGTGTCTGGCTTGTTTCGGGTTATACATGTTGAAGTCTGTATTGATGTCCTTCTAACAGGATACTCATTACACATATGATGATAGGCGTTTCGTGCTTCTTGCACGACAGGTGAGGCCATGTGGACTAGCCTGAGCCATCTGAAGCCCCATGTCAACCCCATGTTTTTCTCACAAATAACAAAGTCATCGTCCTTGTAGTTTGGTTAGTTGGAGGAAGATTCCCTCCTTGCTAAAGAACCAACCAGCCAGCCAGTTAGCCAATCTGTCGACACAGAATTATATTCAACCACACAAATATATACATACGCTGACTACAAACCCCTCCTCCCTCTCACCACATTATCCTCACATCTCGGTGGATCGCGCGCCAGCCAGCCATCTCCTTCCAAACAACCCACCAATCAAACCAAAACCACAATTGACAATCATGCCCTCGAAACAAACCGAAGTACTCACTCACCCACTCACCAGCTCACTTTACATCAATCAACCAATCAGTCAATCAATGAACCAGTCGACTCCTTCATGTCTCCTGCCAGCTATATGAGAATAAAACTTGTGCACTGTGGTAGAGTGTAATTCCATTATGGGTAAATTTTGTTTTGATAAAGTCTCACAGTGTTATACAGTAATGTTTACTGATGACGTTTCGAGCACAATTTGTTGCTCATAATCATATCAAGCTATCTTCATCACTCAGCTCCACCGACCTCGCCGTCACTTGATAAGTAGCACGCTCCATCTCAGACAAGACAACGGGAATCCTACAAACACGCATACAACATAGACGGACCACTGTCTCACTGTGTGTGTGTGTGTGAGTCTGTGTGCGTGTGTGGTTGTGGGTGTCATTGTCAGTGTGGCTGTCGGTGTCTGCCATTGTCTTTGTGTGTAGCTTTCGAAGTGTGTGGATGTTCGTGTCTTTCAGACTGCCTGCCTGTGTGTGTGTATGTGTCTGTGTGATACATTGTGTTTGTGTGTGTGTGTGTTAGTGTTAGTGTGCGTGTGCGTGTGCGTGTGTGTGGGATATCAAGTATGTCAATGTCTCAGATGTTGTATGTCCGATGTTAGACGAAGTATGAGTGAGTGGAGGCCGGATACTGGAAGCTGGAGGCTGTAAATTGTGCTATGGTTCATGGAATATCGAATAGGGAGTAGGAAGACGAAATAAGACAAAAGCATAGTTTTGAAATATGCAGTGTGTAAGGTAGTGTGTATATTGTGTGAAAGTTTGATGTATTCTGCGAGTTTATTTGTTTGTTTTTTCTAATGGAATTGATAGATTACTGAATAGTGGATATTTGAGTAGCACGGGAAGGGAGTGGTTGTTATTTGTGGTGCAGTTTTGGTATCTTGTGTGTGTGTGTGTGTGTTTGTGTGAGTGAGTGAGTGAGTGATTCGAGTCGGCGCGTTGATGTGAGCGTGTGCATGACTGTTGTGTTGATGTGAGTGTGTGAATCTGACAGGTTTCTTGTGTGTTAGCAAATGGTTGTTTTGGAATATGGTATTTGAAATTAAGGTGGGTTGCGATAATGTGTCTGGCTTGTTTCGGGTTATACATGTTGAAGTCTGTATTGATGTCCTTCTAACAGGATACTCATTACACATATGATGATAGGCGTTTCGTGCTTCTTGCACGACAGGTGAGGCCATGTGGACTAGCCTGAGCCATCTGAAGCCCCATGTCAACCCCATGTTTTTCTCACAAATAACAAAGTCATCGTCCTTGTAGTTTGGTTAGTTGGAGGAAGATTCCCTCCTTGCTAAAGAACCAACCAACCAGCCAGTTAGCCAATCTGTCGACACAGAATTATATTCAACCACACAAATATATACATACGCTGACTACAAACCCCTCCTCCCTCTCACCACATTATCCTCACATCTCGGTGGATCGCGCGCCAGCCAGCCATCTCCTTCCAAACAACCCACCAATCAAACCAAAACCACAATTGACAATCATGCCCTCGAAACAAACCGAAGTACTCACTCACCCACTCACCAGCTCACTTTACATCAATCAACCAATCAGTCAATCAATGAACCAGTCGACTCCTTCATGTCTCCTGCCAGCTATATGAGAATAAAACTTGTGCACTGTGGTAGAGTGTAATTCCATTATGGGTAAATTTTGTTTTGATAAAGTCTCACAGTGTTATACAGTAATGTTTACTGATGACGTTTCGAGCACAATTTGTTGCTCATAATCATATCAAGCTATCTTCATCACTCAGCTCCACCGACCTCGCCGTCACTTGATAAGTAGCACGCTCCATCTCAGACAAGACAACGGGAATCCTACAAACACGCATACAACATAGACGGACCACTGTCTCACTGTGTGTGTGTGTGTGAGTCTGTGTGCGTGTGTGGTTGTGGGTGTCATTGTCAGTGTGGCTGTCGGTGTCTGCCATTGTCTTTGTGTGTAGCTTTCGAAGTGTGTGGATGTTCGTGTCTTTCAGACTGCCTGCCTGTGTGTGTATATGTGTCTGTGTGATACATTGTGTTTGTGTGTGTGTGTGTTAGTGTTAGTGTGCGTGTGCGTGTGCGTGTGTGTGGGATATCAAGTATGTCAATGTCTCAGATGTTGTATGTCCGATGTTAGACGAAGTATGAGTGAGTGGAGGCCGGATACTGGAAGCTGGAGGCTGTAAATTGTGCTATGGTTCATGGAATATCGAATAGGGAGTAGGAAGACGAAATAAGACAAAAGCATAGTTTTGAAATATGCAGTGTGTAAGGTAGTGTGTATATTGTGTGAAAGTTTGATGTATTCTGCGAGTTTATTTGTTTGTTTTTTCTAATGGAATTGATAGATTACTGAATAGTGGATATTTGAGTAGCACGGGAAGGGAGTGGTTGTTATTTGTGGTGCAGTTTTGGTATCTTGTGTGTGTGTGTGTGTGTTTGTGTGAGTGAGTGAGTGAGTGATTCGAGTCGGCGCGTTGATGTGAGCGTGTGCATGACTGTTGTGTTGATGTGAGTGTGTGAATCTGACAGGTTTCTTGTGTGTTAGCAAATGGTTGTTTTGGAATATGGTATTTGAAATTAAGGTGGGTTGCGATAATGTGTCTGGCTTGTTTCGGGTTATACATGTTGAAGTCTGTATTGATGTCCTTCTAACAGGATACTCATTACACATATGATGATAGGCGTTTCGTGCTTCTTGCACGACAGGTGAGGCCATGTGGACTAGCCTGAGCCATCTGAAGCCCCATGTCAACCCCATGTTTTTCTCACAAATAACAAAGTCATCGTCCTTGTAGTTTGGTTAGTTGGAGGAAGATTC
Source organism: Trichobilharzia regenti (assembly GCA_944472135.2). Taxonomy (NCBI): domain Eukaryota; kingdom Metazoa; phylum Platyhelminthes; class Trematoda; order Strigeidida; family Schistosomatidae; genus Trichobilharzia; species Trichobilharzia regenti. The sequence goes on from OX235266.1 coordinate 32,953,194, forward strand.
CCTCCTTGCTAAAGAACCAACCAGCCAGCCAGTTAGCCAATCTGTCGACACAGAATTATATTCAACCACACAAATATATACATACGCTGACTACAAACCCCTCCTCCCTCTCACCACATTATCCTCACATCTCGGTGGATCGCGCGCCAGCCAGCCATCTCCTTCCAAACAACTCACCAATCAAACCAAAACCACAATTGACAATCATGCCCTCGAAACAAACCGAAGTACTCACTCACCCACTCACCAGCTCACTTTACATCAATCAACCAATCAGTCAATCAATGAACCAGTCGACTCCTTCATGTCTCCTGCCAGCTATATGAGAATAAAACTTGTGCACTGTGGTAGAGTGTAATTCCATTATGGGTAAATTTTGTTTTGATAAAGTCTCACAGTGTTATACAGTAATGTTTACTGATGACGTTTCGAGCACAATTTGTTGCTCATAATCATATCAAGCTATCTTCATCACTCAGCTCCACCGACCTCGCCGTCACTTGATAAGTAGCACGCTCCATCTCAGACAAGACAACGGGAATCCTACAAACACGCATACAACATAGACGGACCACTGTCTCACTGTGTGTGTGTGTGTGAGTCTGTGTGCGTGTGTGGTTGTGGGTGTCATTGTCAGTGTGGCTGTCGGTGTCTGCCATTGTCTTTGTGTGTAGCTTTCGAAGTGTGTGGATGTTCGTGTCTTTCAGACTGCCTGCCTGTGTGTGTGTGTGTGTCTGTGTGATACATTGTGTTTGTGTGTGTGTGTGTTAGTGTTAGTGTGCGTGTGCGTGTGCGTGTGTGTGGGATATCAAGTATGTCAATGTCTCAGATGTTGTATGTCCGATGTTAGACGAAGTATGAGTGAGTGGAGGCCGGATACTGGAAGCTGGAGGCTGTAAATTGTGCTATGGTTCATGGAATATCGAATAGGGAGTAGGAAGACGAAATAAGACAAAAGCATAGTTTTGAAATATGCAGTGTGTAAGGTAGTGTGTATATTGTGTGAAAGTTTGATGTATTCTGCGAGTTTATTTGTTTGTTTTTTCTAATGGAATTGATAGATTACTGAATAGTGGATATTTGAGTAGCACGGGAAGGGAGTGGTTGTTATTTGTGGTGAATTTTTGGTATCTTGTGTGTGTGTGTGTGTGTGTTTGTGTGAGTGAGTGAGTGAGTGATTCGAGTCGGCGCGTTGATGTGAGCGTGTGCATGACTGTTGTGTTGATGTGAGTGTGTGAATCTGACAGGTTTCTTGTGTGTTAGCAAATGGTTGTTTTGGAATATGGTATTTGAAATTAAGGTGGGTTGCGATAATGTGTCTGGCTTGTTTCGGGTTATACATGTTGAAGTCTGTATTGATGTCCTTCTAACAGGATACTCATTACACATATGATGATAGGCGTTTCGTGCTTCTTGCACGACAGGTGAGGCCATGTGGACTAGCCTGAGCCATCTGAAGCCCCATGTCAACCCCATGTTTTTCTCACAAATAACAAAGTCATCGTCCTTGTAGTTTGGTTAGTTGGAGGAAGATTCCCTCCTTGCTAAAGAACCAACCAACCAGCCAGTTAGCCAATCTGTCGACACAGAATTATATTCAACCACACAAATATATACATACGCTGACTACAAACCCCTCCTCCCTCTCACCACATTATCCTCACATCTCGGTGGATCGCGCGCCAGCCAGCCATCTCCTTCCAAACAACCCACCAATCAAACCAAAACCACAATTGACAATCATGCCCTCGAAACAAACCGAAGTACTCACTCACCCACTCACCAGCTCACTTTACATCAATCAACCAATCAGTCAATCAATGAACCAGTCGACTCCTTCATGTCTCCTGCCAGCTATATGAGAATAAAACTTGTGCACTGTGGTAGAGTGTAATTCCATTATGGGTAAATTTTGTTTTGATAAAGTCTCACAGTGTTATACAGTAATGTTTACTGATGACGTTTCGAGCACAATTTGTTGCTCATAATCATATCAAGCTATCTTCATCACTCAGCTCCACCGACCTCGCCGTCACTTGATAAGTAGCACGCTCCATCTCAGACAAGACAACGGGAATCCTACAAACACGCATACAACATAGACGGACCACTGTCTCACTGTGTGTGTGTGTGTGAGTCTGTGTGCGTGTGTGGTTGTGGGTGTCATTGTCAGTGTGGCTGTCGGTGTCTGCCATTGTCTTTGTGTGTAGCTTTCGAAGTGTGTGGATGTTCGTGTCTTTCAGACTGCCTGCCTGTGTGTGTGTATATGTGTCTGTGTGATACATTGTGTTTGTGTGTGTGTGTGTGTTAGTGTTAGTGTGCGTGTGCGTGTGCGTGCGTGTGTGTGGGATATCAAGTATGTCAATGTCTCAGATGTTGTATGTCCGATGTTAGACGAAGTATGAGTGAGTGGAGGCCGGATACTGTAAGCTGGAGGCTGTAAATTGTGCTATGGTTCATGGAATATCGAATAGGGAGTAGGAAGACGAAATAAGACAAAGGCATAGTTTTGAAATATGCAGTGTGTAAGGTAGTGTGTATATTGTGTGAAAGTTTGATGTATGCTGCGAGTTTATTTGTTTGTTTTTTCTAATGGAATTGATAGATTACTGAATAGTGGATATTTGAGTAGCACGGGAAGGGAGTGGTTGTTATTTGTGGTGAATTTTTGGTATCTTGTGTGTGTGTGTGTGTGTGTTTGTGTGAGTGAGTGAGTGAGTGATTCGAGTCGGCGCGTTGATGTGAGCGTGTGCATGACTGTTGTGTTGATGTGAGTGTGTGAATCTGACAGGTTTCTTGTGTGTTAGCAAATGGTTGTTTTGGAATATGGTATTTGAAATTAAGGTGGGTTGCGATAATGTGTCTGGCTTGTTTCGGGTTATACATGTTGAAGTCTGTATTGATGTCCTTCTAACAGGATACTCATTACACATATGATGATAGGCGTTTCGTGCTTCTTGCACGACAGGTGAGGCCATGTGGACTAGCCTGAGCCATCTGAAGCCCCATGTCAACCCCATGTTTTTCTCACAAATAACAAAGTCATCGTCCTTGTAGTTTGGTTAGTTGGAGGAAGATTCCCTCCTTGCTAAAGAACCAACCAGCCAGCCAGTTAGCCAATCTGTCGACACAGAATTATATTCAACCACACAAATATATACATACGCTGACTACAAACCCCTCCTCCCTCTCACCACATTATCCTCACATCTCGGTGGATCGCGCGCCAGCCAGCCATCTCCTTCCAAACAACCCACCAATCAAACCAAAACCACAATTGACAATCATGCCCTCGAAACAAACCGAAGTACTCACTCACCCACTCACCATCTCACTTTACATCAATCAACCAATCAGTCAATCAATGAACCAGTCGACTCCTTCATGTCTCCTGCCAGCTATATGAGAGTAAAACTTGTGCACTGTGGTAGAGTGTAATTCCATTATGGGTAAATTTTGTTTTGATAAAGTCTCACAGTGTTATACAGTAATGTTTACTGATGACGTTTCGAGCACAATTTGTTGCTCATAATCATATCAAGCTATCTTCATCACTCAGCTCCACCGACCTCGCCGTCACTTGATAAGTAGCACGCTCCATCTCAGACAAGACAACGGGAATCCTACAAACACGCATACAACATAGACGGACCACTGTCTCACTGTGTGTGTGTGTGTGAGTCTGTGTGCGTGTGTGGTTGTGGGTGTCATTGTCAGTGTGGCTGTCGGTGTCTGCCATTGTCTTTGTGTGTAGCTTTCGAAGTGCGTGGATGTTCGTGTCTTTCAGACTGCCTGCCTTGTGTCTGTGTGATACATTGTGTTTGTGTGTGTGTGTGTTAGTGTTAGTGTGCGTGTGCGTGTGCGTGTGTGTGGGATATCAAGTATGTCAATGTCTCAGATGTTGTATGTCCGATGTTAGACGAAGTATGAGTGAGTGGAGGCCGGATACTGGAAGCTGGAGGCTGTAAATTGTGCTATGGTTCATGGAATATCGAATAGGGAGTAGGAAGACGAAATAAGACAAAGGCATAGTTTTGAAATATGCAGTGTGTAAGGTAGTGTGTATATTGTGTGAAAGTTTGATGTATGCTGCGAGTTTATTTGTTTGTTTTTTCTAATGGAATTGATAGATTACTGAATAGTGGATATTTGAGTAGCACGGGAAGGGAGTGGTTGTTATTTGTGGTGAATTTTTGGTATCTTGTGTGTGTGTGTGTGTGTGTTTGTGTGAGTGAGTGAGTGAGTGATTCGAGTCGGCGCGTTGATGTGAGCGTGTGCATGACTGTTGTGTTGATGTGAGTGTGTGAATCTGACAGGTTTCTTGTGTGTTAGCAAATGGTTGTTTTGGAATATGGTATTTGAAATTAAGGTGGGTTGCGATAATGTGTCTGGCTTGTTTCGGGTTATACATGTTGAAGTCTGTATTGATGTCCTTCTAACAGGATACTCATTACACATATGATGATAGGCGTTTCGTGCTTCTTGCACGACAGGTGAGGCCATGTGGACTAGCCTGAGCCATCTGAAGCCCCATGTCAACCCCATGTTTTTCTCACAAATAACAAAGTCATGGTCCTTGTAGTTTGGTTAGTTGGAGGAAGATTCCCTCCTTGCTAAAGAACCAACCAGCCAGCCAGTTAGCCAATCTGTCGACACAGAATTATATTCAACCACACAAATATATACATACGCTGACTACAAACCCCTCCTCCCTCTCACCACATTATCCTCACATCTCGGTGGATCGCGCGCCAGCCAGCCATCTCCTTCCAAACAACCCACCAATCAAACCAAAACCACAATTGACAATCATGCCCTCGAAACAAACCGAAGTACTCACTCACCCACTCACCATCTCACTTTACATCAATCAACCAATCAGTCAATCAATGAACCAGTCGACTCCTTCATGTCTCCTGCCAGCTATATGAGAGTAAAACTTGTGCACTGTGGTAGAGTGTAATTCCATTATGGGTAAATTTTGTTTTGATAAAGCCTCACAGTGTTATACAGTAATGTTTACTGATGACGTTTCGAGCACAATTTGTTGCTCATAATCATATCAAGCTATCTTCATCACTCAGCTCCACCGACCTCGCCGTCACTTGATAAGTAGCACGCTCCATCTCAGACAAGACAACGGGAATCCTACAAACACGCATACAACATAGACGGACCACTGTCTCACTGTGTGTGTGTGTGTGAGTCTGTGTGCGTGTGTGGTTGTGGGTGTCATTGTCAGTGTGGCTGTCGGTGTCTGCCATTGTCTTTGTGTGTGGCTTTCGAAGTGCGTGGATGTTCGTGTCTTTCAGACTGCCTGCCTGTGTCTGTGTGATACATTGTGTTTGTGTGTGTGTGTGTTAGTGTTAGTGTGCGTGTGCGTGTGCGTGTGTGTGGGATATCAAGTATGTCAATGTCTCAGATGTTGTATGTCCGATGTTAGACGAAGTATGAGTGAGTGGAGGCCGGATACTGGAAGCTGGAGGCTGTAAATTGTGCTATGGTTCATGGAATATCGAATAGGGAGTAGGAAGACGAAATAAGACAAAGGCATAGTTTTGAAATATGCAGTGTGTAAGGTAGTGTGTATATTGTGTGAAAGTTTGATGTATGCTGCGAGTTTATTTGTTTGTTTTTTCTAATGGAATTGATAGATTACTGAATAGTGGATATTTGAGTAGCACGGGAAGGGAGTGGTTGTTATTTGTGGTGAATTTTTGGTATCTTGTGTGTGTGTGTGTGTGTGTTTGTGTGAGTGAGTGAGTGAGTGATTCGAGTCGGCGCGTTGATGTGAGCGTGTGCATGACTGTTGTGTTGATGTGAGTGTGTGAATCTGACAGGTTTCTTGTGTGTTAGCAAATGGTTGTTTTGGAATATGATATTTGAAATTAAGGTGGGTTGCGATAATGTGTCTGGCTTGTTTCGGGTTATACATGTTGAAGTCTGTATTGATGTCCTTCTAACAGGATACTCATTACACATATGATGATAGGCGTTTCGTGCTTCTTGCACGACAGGTGAGGCCATGTGGACTAGCCTGAGCCATCTGAAGCCCCATCTCAACCCCATGTTTTTCTCACAAATAACAAAGTCATCGTCCTTGTAGTTTGGTTAGTTGGAGGAAGATTCCCTCCTTGCTAAAGAACCAACCAGCCAGCCAGTTAGCCAATCTGTCGACACAGAATTATATTCAACCACACAAATATATACATACGCTGACTACAAACCCCTCCTCCCTCTCACCACATTATCCTCACATCTCGGTGGATCGCGCGCCAGCCAGCCATCTCCTTCCAAACAACCCACCAATCAAACCAAAACCACAATTGACAATCATGCCCTCGAAACAAACCGAAGTACTCACTCACCCACTCACCATCTCACTTTACATCAATCAACCAATCAGTCAATCAATGAACCAGTCGACTCCTTCATGTCTCCTGCCAGCTATATGAGAGTAAAACTTGTGCACTGTGGTAGAGTGTAATTCCATTATGGGTAAATTTTGTTTTGATAAAGCCTCACAGTGTTATACAGTAATGTTTACTGATGACGTTTCGAGCACAATTTGTTGCTCATAATCATATCAAGCTATCTTCATCACTCAGCTCCACCGACCTCGCCGTCACTTGATAAGTAGCACGCTCCATCTCAGACAAGACAACGGGAATCCTACAAACACGCATACAACATAGACGGACCACTGTCTCACTGTGTGTGTGTGTGTGAGTCTGTGTGCGTGTGTGGTTGTGGGTGTCATTGTCAGTGTGGCTGTCGGTGTCTGCCATTGTCTTTGTGTGTGGCTTTCGAAGTGCGTGGATGTTCGTGTCTTTCAGACTGCCTGCCTGTGTCTGTGTGATACATTGTGTTTGTGTGTGTGTGTGTTAGTGTTAGTGTGAGTGTGCGTGTGCGTGTGTGTGGGATATCAAGTATGTCAATGTCTCAGATGTTGTATGTCCGATGTTAGACGAAGTATGAGTGAGTGGAGGCCGGATACTGGAAGCTGGAGGCTGTAAATTGTGCTATGGTTCATGGAATATCGAATAGGGAGTAGGAAGACGAAATAAGACAAAGGCATAGTTTTGAAATATGCAGTGTGTAAGGTAGTGTGTATATTGTGTGAAAGTTTGATGTATTCTGCGAGTTTATTTGTTTGTTTTTTCTAATGGAATTGATAGATTACTGAATAGTGGATATTTGAGTAGCACGGGAAGGGAGTGGTTGTTATTTGTGGTGAATTTTTGGTATCTTGTGTGTGTGTGTGTGTGTTTGTGTGAGTGAGTGAGTGAGTGAGTGATTCGAGTCGGCGCGTTGATGTGAGCGTGTGCATGACTGTTGTGTTGATGTGAGAAAAAAAAAAAAAAAAAAAAAATGTGTGTTAGCAAATGGTTGTTTTGGAATATGGTATTTGAAATTAAGGTGGGTTGCGATAATGTGTCTGGCTTGTTTCGGGTTATACATGTTGAAGTCTGTATTGATGTCCTTCTAACAGGATACTCATTACACATATGATGATAGGCGTTTCGTGCTTCTTGCACGACAGGTGAGGCCATGTGGACTAGCCTGAGCCATCTGAAGCCCCATGTCAACCCCATGTTTTTCTCACAAATAACAAAGTCATCGTCCTTGTAGTTTGGTTAGTTGGAGGAAGATTCCCTCCTTGCTAAAGAACCAACCAGCCAGCCAGTTAGCCAATCTGTCGACACAGAATTATATTCAACCACACAAATATATACATACGCTGACTTCTAACCCGTACTTCAACTTTTCCCAGTTTATCATGGGGCTTCTCCTTCACATCTTCACTTTCTTCTCTCTTCTGTTCTACTTTTCACCTGCATCCATCTAACTTACAAGCGAAAACCGACAAAGTGTCATAGAAGCAGCCAGCGAAGACAGGACTCCAGGTGAACATAGACAAGACGGAGGTTATGAAAATAACCAGCCAACAACAACAACAGCAACAACATCCAACATCAATCACCATCAACGGGAGGGATTTGAAAGAGGTTAATTCATTCACTCACTGATCTAGAGAGCATTGTCTCAACTACAGGAGGAATGGACGAGGATGTCAAATTGAGAGAGAATCGGGAAGGCGAGAAACACATTCATCAACCTGGAACCAATCTGGAAATCTTCGTCACACAACTCAGCATCAACAACAAAATTCTGTCGGATTTTCAATACAAACAACATCAAGTCAGTTCTTCAATACGGATCAGAAACTTGGCGGGTCACAAAGAATATTTCCAACAGCCTGTTGCAGAACTTTATCAACCAACAACTGTCTTCGCTCTCTACTGAAGATCAGATGGCCGAAAAGAATCACCAACAAGGAACTATGGGAACAAACAAAGCAAGGACCAATCGCCCAACAAATATGCAGGAGAAAGTGGAGATGGATCGGACACTCGCTGAGGAGACCGCTGGGTGACATCGCGCGTGAAGCCCTCGAGTGGAACGGGAAAGGGAGGCGGCGAGAGGGAGGTCCAAGGGTGACATGGAGGAGATAGTGTGAGAAGGAGTTGAAACAGTATGGACTAAGTAAGATGGATGCAGGTGAAAAGTATAACAGAAGACAGAAGCATGTGGAGACGCGCAGTTGATGCCCTATGTCCCACTAGGAACCCAAGGGAGCAATAATAATAATAATGCATTATGTTTAGTCTTTTCCAAACCATGAAAGATGTTCAGTAATGTATTTTTTAAGCTGTCTACTTGTTCGCCGTATATGACTTTCACCTATACTACAATGAAATCAGGGAAATGATTAAAGAATAATCTAGAATTTTCTTGTTTAAACTTTCCGAAAGCACCATTTAATCAATTGTCAATGCTACACTAATGGATTTCATGATGTCATTATAATAAATGCTGATGTTATCGTCGTTCTCTCTGTAAAATACATAAAGTAAACAGCATTCCGCCATTAAATATGATTAAATTCGTTTGTGAAAAAACACAAAGCTAATTTTTTTGGAAAAAATTGGAATTCCCCTCAAATTCCCCCTCTGAAACGAAGAAAAAATGTGGAAAAACAAATGGCGGGAATAAAAATTGTTTTTAGAAATGGTTTTCATTTTAAATGTGTAATTACTCCAGCCATTATAATGTACGTACTTCAGGCAAAATGCAAACACATAACATTGAAACAATGATAAAAAACAGACTTCACTTTATAGCTGAATATTTTTAACTGGGTTATTTCGTTTTATTAAATAACATCATGTTCTGACACTTGAAATTATTTGCATAACTTTTTGCAATTGATTACTCACGTTTCTGTCTTCTGGCTAGCTAGCTAGCTAGCTAGCTGGCTAACTTGTGAAATTAAAGCTTTTCTTGTGTCACTTTACTCCGTACACTTTTAATGCGTTAAATTTGGTCAATTAGTAGGTTTTATGGCGTTTAATTTATCGCTTTTTTGTTAACTTGTCTGGAAAACTACCAAATGTTTATTATGGTGGCAGTTATGCATGAATGCAACGCCTAGAAGATGGTAGTCTCCAGAAGTCAATATACCGAAAGCCCACACGGAAAGGACAATATCTACATTTTAATAGTTTTTGTCCAAATAGCTTTAAACATGAACTTATCAAGACTCCATACTATAGAACTAGGAGATTATGCTCTATGGAGAAATTACAGGAAGAATTTATGATCCTCGAAGAGATGTTGAAAAGCAACTGTTACACTCAAAGGTTCATTAAGAAGTATGGAAGATCTTGAGGCTCAAATATCAGGCAAATCACAGTGAAGAAAAAGTCCATCTACATTCATCTTGATTATGAAGGTGAAAATATTACACCAATAGTCAACAGAAGACTGAGTATTTCACTAGCCAGGGCCTATCCTGCAGCTAATCTGATTCTCATCTACATAACAACTCGCTCTTTGGTGCAATCGAAAATCGATAGATATCCTTCTCACGTTAACTCCAACTGTATAAACAAGTTTACATGTATCTGCGGGAGCAGTTACATTGGAAGAACAGAAAGAAGGTTATACTTACGACTTTCTGAGCTTCTACCAAAAAGGCTATGTCTAAAGGGAAGAAATGCTTTAAACAGTGCCATCTCCAGGCGTCTCCTTGACGTGGGTCATTAGGTGGGCGTCGCAAGATATTTCAAAATTATCAGTAGGCGAAAGAGTTCAATTCTCCTTAAGTTTGCCTAAGCAGTCTCCATCAGGTGCCTGAAACTTGATTTTTGCGTTCAGAAAGAAGTGGTTATCAAGCTTTCCTTGCTCTGCCTGGTAAGTGGATATTTTCACCCTTTCTTTCTTCTGATTATGTAATGCCAAAGAATTCCATTTTGTATGATCATCATTGTTCGGGATAAAGTGTCTATCATTATTATTGTGTGCATATACTGGTTGATTTTGGTTTAAAAATGAACTGTGTGCAAGTATGTTTAAATTGTTTCTGTAGATACAATTAGTAATGACTTTGGGTTGTAAGCAGCTGATGAGAAGCCGACGAAACAAATGATGGTACCATCTTATTCTTCAAAAGCTGTTGTTTTTGCTTTATTCAAATTCATCAAGGAGAATAAATGCATGAAATGTCGACTGTGCCTGATACCAACGTTACTCCAACCATGTGATACCCAGATGGAGTGTATGTACAGCAAACAGAGAATGTGACAGTGAAGATAAATCAGAATTATATCTGACAGTTTATTGAAGTATAAGATTGAGATGGAATAATAGTCCGTTGGTTAAGACCGTAAATTAAATGCAAATAGATGGGGTTGCTGTGACTCTCCCCCTCAATCATTTAACAGCTACCATTTTCTTAGCAAAATTAAAAAATGATCCTCTGGCCAAGTTACACTTTAAGCACCACTAACTACCAATGGAGTGCGTCCGCACCATTGACCTTGAATGATCCATGGGTTTTATTCACGTAAGTTGAAGCTTCTATTCTGCTAGATTCGAGTCAATCGGCAGCTCTGACGCAGTTGCTGATGATTTTAACAGTTTGTAAGTAAATGTTTTGCCAGATCCCATCTGCTCTTAACCTAGATTTTGTATATTTGTAATTACTGGGTTTTAAAACGACCTGTGAGATGTGTAGCTGGTGAAAATGAAAATAGTTTCGTATCAGCAGTTCAGTAGTATCAGTACTTCAGAGATATCGCATCCTGGAAAATGGAGAGACTTACTTCCTTATTGGGAGCAGAAGGTGTCATCGTACATGTAAATGAAACTGTCTTATTAAAGAGAAAATACAACCGTTGTTGAGGAAGAGCGAACTATGTTTAGGTCATTGGTTTATATGATATCTCTCTACGGAAAGGATTCATCGACAGAATCACAGATAGAAAGTCAAGTACTTTAATGAATATTGTTACTCGACCGGGAAAACAAGGATCTGTAATACACACAGATGAGTGGAAAGGTTATAACTCTTAGTCATGCCTTAGATATATTCACGGCGGAGTCAACCATTCTAATGATTTCGTGGATCCCATTACAGGGACTCACACCAGTTCCATGGAAGGCTTTTCAGGAAGGTAAAAGAACAGGATTAGAGCCATTAATGGGTTTCAAAACGATGTCATTTATGGTCATTTAGATGAATATATGTATACAATGTGGTGTAACTTTTCCAATGATACTGCTATGCTAAACTGGGAGATGTTTTTATCATATGTGAGATAAAGGTATCCTGTATAACAGTTTTCATGCATTTTTTCATAGATTTGTGTGTTCCACACCCAAAGATGACTCCTTCGCGTGATTGGTGCGTTCTAGGACATTGGCTGATTGGTAATTAGTGGTGCTTAAATTTTAGCTTTGCCTTTTCCTCTAAGACCGTGTAATAAACAAAACACAAGACACACAAATAAGGAAAACAGAGCATTAGCTGTACAGAGAACGTTTATTCCACGACAGTCAGTTTTAAAAAATGCGGTGGTCCAGTCTTAGAGTCTAACAGTCTTTCTTGTCTTCGCATAGGCTTAGATCCTGCAATTGTTGTATCACTGCCGTTTGGATCAGCAAAATCTAATGCAAGTCTTCAGTAGTATTCACTGAGAAATTAAATTCACTTGTGAAGAAAGATATCAAGATAGTATTACTTCCTTAGGTATTATTTTAACTAAGAGATTGGGCGGAAGAAATATCTACAGGAAAGTAACGTGTAACAGACAGTATATCCATTTCTACAGTTTTATACCCGTATGAGATAAGCGGAATTTAATTCCCTGTCTTAGTTATACAATTCGACGCGTAAGTACTAACAGTTGTATTGAAGATGAAACTGGAAATTTTAAAAGTACCTCGCTGCAATATGATTATCCCGCAAATTTTGTAAATAAGTATATCTCTAAGAAAGACTGATAAATTAAAGCAGGATAGGGTAAGAAAAAGCTTTATTTAGCAGTGTAATTCAAGAGGGAGGGATATCAAGTGATAAGCTAAGTCACAAGTTGATCAAATCAATTGAAAAACTTTCAGTGCTGCAGAATTTCATATCATTTACTCAACCAGGCCGATATTGACACAGCATACTAAAGATAAATTACCAATGATGGCCACATCTTTACACACTCCTGAACATTTTCTAGTTTGGCTGGGAAAAGGACTGACCAAACCAATAAGTAGTGAGTGCCATCTTATCTGAATTGATAGACAGTAAAAGCCTCTCAGAAAACTTTTACTGATCTCACATTTTCATGTCTATTGATGTCCTCCTGACTCCTTTTCACTGAGTTTACTTCAATCCATTATTATCATTATTGTTTGTCTAGCTTTGGATTTATACTAAGTTCATCATGTCACTATTATTGAATTACATCTAACCATATGTTCAGTTAATTTGATCATTATTTGTAGCATTCATATTTCTCTCACACCATTGAACATAACTCACTACCCCCCACACACCTAAAACTGGAACCCAGGTAACTACCTACCTGAATAGGGCCAGTCGCTAGTGAGCATCTCATTGATATTTAAGTGTTGGTTTGTAGGGATTTGATTGGTTTCAGGATTTCATCATGAGCTGACATTAGTTAGATAACCATTGGAAAACCTGGGAGTACTGGACAGCTGTTTCGTCCTAGTTTGGGACTCTTCAGCGGTAAGCACCCATCGGGATTCGAACCCAGGACCTTCCGGTTACAAGGCGAGCTCGTATACCATTAAGCCACTGGGACCCGATCCAATGGTCCTTGAATTCTAACTTCTGCCAATTCACGCTATAGCAAGATCGCTAGCCAATGTCTTCGGCGAGTATATATATATATATAGGGTCGCTTAATTGTCTATTCAATCACATGTTCTGAATGACTACATTTTATATGCATTCAAATGATACTATGACATGATATTATTATTCCTTCCTTTGCTTGTACCCCCCTTCTCTGGCTAACATTTATATTCTAACATTTATGCATTAATATCTTCAGAGAATGAAGAAGTTTTTGAAACCATAATACTTCGCTGAAAATTCTTCCTGCTTCTGATTATACTTTGGCGATATTTAAGTGAGACGAAGTATAACTCTCACCCAAGAGAGTAGGCGTTTTGAAACACACAGAATCGATTAGACTTCTGTCAGTCTAACTATCGATCAATATTAGCACAAACTGGATTCTGATTGGTCCATTTCCAGGTTAGAGAATCAAAACATCGATCAATAGGAAACTGACGACTGTGCCATTTAATGACATATAACCAATTTCTGTTTACTATTCAGTTTAATAGGATATCATTAATTAATTATAAATTTTATCGGTAAGGGTGCTTCAACCTCAGGTGTTATTAGTTGGGGTAACTTACTGTTAAAAGTACGACTTCTCCCCCAGATCCTCCAACATTGTGTGAAATTTTATACTGTGCTAGTGACTCCTTTTAGTTTACCCGTAATTCAAATGACCTTTTTAAAATATGCCAGTCAGTATAGTTGTTTGGGCCATTGAGATTTGAAATTCCGATCACCACATCTAATTAGTAGCTAACACTAGGGTGTTTATTTATTTATTTTTATTTTTGATTACAGTTCGATTCCACACTGTATTTTTCGTACAATTATGGAATTTTCAGCATAGATATCGGTAGCCCAAATTTCGCAGGCCGACCATAGATATCAAGTGTGCGTCGGCAGGGGATCGAACCTCTGACCATGTGCAAGGTCGGCGAGAGTCCTAACCACTGTGCCACCGATGCACATTTTGCACTAAAATATAGCAATTCAACTTGGTACATTACATTTAGTACACTAACGTAGAGTAACGAGAGAGAATAATGAATTCACAACAGCCACGATCAGCAGAAATGTATGTAACGAATAGTTTCAGTGAAATCACAAAGAGTGAATGAATCAAACTCATTGAGAAGGATTTTGAGCCATATAATCAACAATCTTCAGGCCTATATAAAGCCTATGGCCCAGAATAATACAGTGTCATTGTTAAGAACCAAACAGGACTATCACGACATTAGTGAAATGAGGTGTAGGAGCCCCAGATACTTTGTGGAAAATTAAACAGAGTTTTAATACACGTAATTCTATGAGTAGAATTATAACGAAATTAACAATCTTAGTAACCAGCTTCAACTTTCCTGTGTCCCTGGGAAAAACCGTAGGTAAAGCAAGTAACAGCCAAATGACACACCATAATTAAAAATTGGAATTTGCAACTCACCTCACAAACTTGCAAATTAGTCAAATGAGCCATTAAATGCTTTAATAATCAATCAGAATAAAGGTCGAAACTCAAAGGAGTTGGAAGGTAGAAACTGAAATGAATCACAAACAAATGCTACAAGACTGCTAACCCCTTAAATGAAACCAACTAGATACGTATTACACTTAATTCACACAGAATGAAACACAATAGTAGATAAGCTTCAATGGCTTCGACTGCTTCACCGACAGAGTACACCACAGAGACCAAACTGAAGACGATGATTTAACTTGGAAATTTGAAATTTAATATGAAAAGGACGATCGATGTAATACACACTCAAGCATTTGTAATATTCAGCCTATAAATACGGATAGCGTATTTATGCATCGATATTGAACTCAACATTATATAAACATAACCTCGCCTAGATTGCTAGCTCGCTAGTTTTCTTGCCACTCCCAAGCCCGGATAAAGAGGGAGGGTTAGGGCGTGGTGCTAGCAACTCCACCCCCGTAAAACTCAACCAAATCGCTACAGAAACTTCAACGCGCAAATATATTAAAAATTCTAAAAATATAAACAATAGCCTTATTTTTCGCTGGAATCGGGGGAGTGAAATGACGCAGGAAGGTTACAGTCATTCAATGCTATGCGCCTACAAACATCTCAGAACAAGAGAAGAATGAGGCTTTCTACAGACAACTACAAACAGTAATTAACAACGACCCAAATGGCGATATCAAAATCCTGATGGGTGATATGAATGCGAAGCTGGGAGGAGACAACACAGGAAGAAAACTGACCATGGGTCGGGAGGCCCTTGGTGAAATGAACAACACTGGTGAACTCTTCTCAGACCTCTGCGCCTTTAATGATTTGGTGATTGGTGGCAGCGTTTACAAACACAAGCACATACATGAGGCGACATGGACTTCACCAGATGGAAACACCAAAAACCAAATAGACTTCATTTCAATCTCAAGGAAGTGGAGACGGAGCCTACTGGACACACAAGGTCGAGGAGAGGAGCAGATGTGGGTTCAGACCACTATCTAGTTAGTACAAGGGACTTTCAAGGTGAAACTAAAAGCCTCGAGGATAGCTGGGGATAGGCCACAATGCAAGTTCAACACTCAAAAACTGAAGGACACAACCACAAAGGACACTTTTACTGCAACTGTCAGAGCAAAGCAGGAAACACTACGCGACATCACTGAAGAATCATGCGTGGAAGAACATTGGAAGTCTCTGAAAGCGATTCTCAACGAAACGTATTCAACGGTTTTAGGAAGAAAGAAGAGACAAGACAAGGAATGGCTCTCAACGGACACTTGGAAACTAATAGAAGAGAGGAGAATGGTGAAAGAGAAAATGATTCAATGCAAGGACGGACAGGAGAAAGAGACGATGAGCTCAACTTACACAGCACTGGACAAAGAAGTGAAGAAGAGTGCTAGGAAGGACAAAAGACGATTCTACGACAACCTCGCCACTGAAGCTGAGAAGGCAGCAGGCAAAAGAGACCTGAAGACATTATATCAGATAACCGAATCTCTATCCGGGAAGAGATCAACACAAGCGAAACCTATAAAAGACAGCCAAGGGAACCCAATTACCATGGAAGAGAGACAGATTAAACAATGGGTGGATCACTTCAAAGGACTCTTGAACCGACCACCACCTGCAACCCGTCCAGAAATACCAACAACAGCGCGCACACAACTGCAAGTTGACACCAATCCTCCAACGAGAGCTGAAGTCTTAAACGCAATCAAGATTCTGAAAGCTGGAAAAGCAGCCGGACCAGATGGAATAACCCCTGAAGCACTGAAAGCGTCACACAACTCAGCAGTAGTCCTGGGATTAATTATATGTGGTTTGTAGTATGAGGTATGTTAAGACTGTTACTACTGTGATTGGAGTTGATCCTTTCGCCAGTTAGTCCTTCGGTATCGTCGACAAGAGAAAAGAGATAGTAATAATAATAATAGTAATAATAATAATAGATATAATTAGTGAAGCTATTCAGACTAAGAGACAGAAACGAAAATAGGAAACGTAACAACAGTCAGCTCATTAAGTTTGAAGAATAATATATATATATATCGGTAATAGTAATAATAATAATAGTAATTATAATATTAATAAGTTGTCAGGAGAGTAAGACGGGAGAGAATGTAAAGAAGTAAAATGACGAGTTTAATTATCTACCCTGATTGGTATATGCGATTTTAAGGAGATAGGCCATTTGGATGCAGTCCTTGTATCGCTGCATGGTTGTCCAGCCTTCGCTTAAAGGCGTCCAAAGACGGTGCCATAGCTACATCTGCCGGTAAGGAATTCCAGGGACGACAAACCCGCAGTGAAAAGAAGTGGGAGCGCACCCGGGTCCTTGCCCTCTGGTGAGCTATCCTTCTGGGATTTCCACGTGGGAGCCTATACCTACTCAATGGCAGAACACCTTTGTTTGGGTGATTCTGGTCATTTGTTATTTTGTAGGCAGTAATCAAATCCCCCCTAAGCCGACGGTAACTAAGTGTGAACAGGCCTAATTTCTTCAGCCTTTCATCATATGGTTTGTTTCGGAGACCAACCACTCCTTTTGTTGCCCGTCGTTGGACTCTTTCCAAGAGGTTGGCATCTCTTCTCAGCATTGGGGGTGCAATAATATTATGCACCTCAAGGTGTGGCCTGACGTATGTTTTGTACAACATTAGAAAGAGCTCAGGAGTGAGTGCACCTAACTGTCTATGCGTAAAGTGTATGACCGCATATGCCCTCGCTACATCCCCTGTGTAATTTACGCTTGTGTCCAATTTTTCCGTTAGAACTAGACCTAAGTCGCGTTCCGACGTTGTGCAGGACAAGCTTTCATTGCACAGGGTGTAACTTGCATTCTGCAGTCTACAGGTGCGCAACTTCACTACTTTGCACTTTTTCAAGTTGAAAGTCATGCCACTGGCCACCGCCCAGTCTTCCAGAAGGTTTAGGTCTTCCTGCAGTCCTCCGGACACTTTATCGCCCTCCATATTTTTACGTCGTCAGCGTACAGGAGAGTCGGGCAGCTCAGACGGCGTGGTAGATCATTGATGAAAATCAAAAACATCAGTGGTCCTAGGATAGAACCCTGCGACACTCCTGATGACGATCTGTGCCAAGATGATCGGACTCGGTTAACCTTAGTGCAAAATTGCCTGTCGGCTAGGTAGTCCTTCAACCATGACAGAAGTGGCTCACCTATGCCTGCCTGGCTTATTTTATGTAGGAGAAGGTCATGGTGAACAGTGTCAAATGCCTTCTCAAAGTCTAGGAAGACCACATGGACTGGTACGTTCATGTCCCAGCATGATGTCCAGTCGTCCCAAGCTGACAGTAGGTTAGTGACGCAGGATCTGCCTTTTCTGAAACCATGTTGGGCTTCATGTAGTATATTAGTCCTATCGAAATATTCCCTGATGCGGTCGTCAATAATACTTTCCAGTACTTTTGATACCACTGGGAGTAGAGCTACTGGTCTATAGCTAGCAGCATTTTGCCTGTCCCCACCCTTGAAGATTGGAGAAAGGATGGCTCTTTTCCACTCTCTTGGCAGGGTCCCCGAATCCATTGAGTGTTGGAACAAGTCGCACAGGGGTCTACAGAGAAGTCAGTTTACTTGAAGGTCATTCGTCGATGGACATTTTTAACATTAGTTTCTTTACGACCGCTTTACAACTAACATGGTTAACAATGATAAAATAAAGTTCATGACAATTACTCAGTTAAATAAAAAACAAATGTACATACTAATTACCAGTCATATTTAAAAGGACATGTAGTCCATGGTAGGCGAAGATTGAAGTCTATTGATTTTTGTACACACAGTTTAGGCTGTATGTGATTAATCCCCAAAAGTGCTTCCATCACCTTCAATAACCTTGAATTAGAGTTATGTGAAATAATTGTTAAACAGTCATTAATATTGTTTTGCAATGGATAATGCTGGGTTTCTATTCAGATTAATCGCGTTGGGATGTTCGATATGATTTAGTAGCCATTTTGGAACATGTTCTTTTCCACGACATTGGAACATTCTGTTGGTTCTACCTATATAGGTGTAGATACAGTTTGAAGTATAGTCCACAGAATTTCATCCTTTAATCGTAGAAATATGTGAGCATTCATTACATATATTTGTAATGACTAATGTCAAATTGCTGTTGTGTTCACTCTTCTATGGCTGATTTTTAAAGATTAGATTTGCATGAGTGTGTGTGTAAGTATGTTATTTGTCATATGGAAAATACGTGAATTCATATGTGATAGACATGATACTATACATATATGGCGAACTCTTATAAAGCAAGACAGATAAAAAACAACAAACACTCTATGAGCCTCCATGACCTTTTAAAACATGTAGTATCATGTTCAGCACATATGAATTTACGTATTTTCCATATGACAAATAACATACATACATACACACACACTCATACAAATCTAATCCTTACAAATCAACTATAGTAGAGTGAACACGACAGTAATTTGACATTATTCAAGTGTTGGTTTGTAGGGATTTGATTGGTTACAGGATTATCACCATGAGCTACTGAAGAGTCCCAAACTAGGACGAAACAGCTGTCCAGTACTCCCAGGTTTTCCAATGGTTATCTAACTAATGTCAGCTCATGATGAAAATCCTGTGACCAATCAAATCCCTACAAACTAACACTTGAATATCAATGAGATGCTCACTAGCGACTGGCCCTATTCAGGTAGGTAGTTACCTGGGGTTCTAGTGAGAAGTCGTGACGAGTAGGGTGCAGCAGGTCGGGTGTGGCTAGCAGTTGCGTTATATCGTGAATTGACAGAGGTTAGAATTCATGGGTCATTGGATCGGGTCTCAATGGTATACCAGCTCGCCTTGTAACCAGAAGGTCCTGGGTTCGATTCCCGGTGGGTACGTACAGCTGCGTAATGGAAGAAACAGCTGTCGAGTACTCCCAGGTTATCCAATGGTTCTCTAACTAATGTCAGGTCACGATGAAAATTTGACATTTGTCATTACAAATGGATGTGATGACTGCTTATATATTTCTATTGGTAAAAATGTCCATGGATAAATGAACTTCAAATAAACTGACTTTAATTTATGTAAAAACCTCGTCTATATTACTAGCTCGCTGGTTTTCTTGCCGCTCCCAAGCCCGGATAAAGAGGGAGGGTTAGGGCGTGGTGCTAGCAACTCCACCCCCGTAAAACTCAACCAAATCGCTACAGAAACTTCAACGCGCAAATATATTAAAAATTCTAAAAATATAAACAATAGCCTTATTTTTCGCTGGAATCGGGGGAGTGAAATGACGCAGGAAGGTTACAGTCATTCAATGCTATGCGCCTACAAACATCTCAGAACAAGAGAAGAATGAGGCTTTCTACAGACAACTACAAACAGTAATTAACAACGACCCAAATGGCGATATCAAAATCCTGATGGGTGATATGAATGCGAAGCTGGGAGGAGACAACACAGGAAGAAAACTGACCATGGGTCGGGAGGCCCTTGGTGAAATGAACAACACTGGTGAACTCTTCTCAGACCTCTGCGCCTTTAATGATTTGGTGATTGGTGGCAGCGTTTACAAACACAAGCACATACATGAGGCGACATGGACTTCACCAGATGGAAACACCAAAAACCAAATAGACTTCATTTCAATCTCAAGGAAGTGGAGACGGAGCCTACTGGACACAAGGTCGAGGAGAGGAGCAGATGTGGGTTCAGACCACTATCTAGTAGTACAAGGGACTTTCAAGGTGAAACTAAAAGCCTCGAGGATAGCTGGGGATAGGCCACAATGCAAGTTCAACACTCAAAAACTGAAGGACACAACCACAAAGGACACTTTTACTGCAACTGTCAGAGCAAAGCAGGAAACACTACGCGACATCACTGAAGAATCATGCGTGGAAGAACATTGGAAGTCTCTGAAAGCGATTCTCAACGAAACGTATTCAACGGTTTTAGGAAGAAAGAAGAGACAAGACAAGGAATGGCTCTCAACGGACACTTGGAAACTAATAGAAGAGAGGAGAATGGTGAAAGAGAAAATGATTCAATGCAAGGACGGACAGGAGAAAGAGACGATGAGCTCAACTTACACAGCACTGGACAAAGAAGTGAAGAAGAGTGCTAGGAAGGACAAAAGACGATTCTACGACAACCTCGCCACTGAAGCTGAGAAGGCAGCAGGCAAAAGAGACCTGAAGACATTATATCAGATAACCGAATCTCTATCCGGGAAGAGATCAACACAAGCGAAACCTATAAAAGACAGCCAAGGGAACCCAATTACCATGGAAGAGAGACAGATTAAACAATGGGTGGATCACTTCAAAGGACTCTTGAACCGACCACCACCTGCAACCCGTCCAGAAATACCAACAACAGCGCGCACACAACTGCAAGTTGACACCAATCCTCCAACGAGAGCTGAAGTCTTAAACGCAATCAAGATTCTGAAAGCTGGAAAAGCAGCCGGACCAGATGGAATACACCCTGAAGCACTGAAGCGGACCCAGAGACAGCAGCAAACATACTGAATTCATTGTTGCAAAAGGTCTGGAAGGAGGGAAAGGTGCCTACTGACTGGAGTAAAGGTTACCTCTTGAAACTACCAAAGAAGGGCGACTTACGCCTCACTCTGCAAGAACTGGCGAGGAATCATGCTCCTATCGACGCCAAGTAAAATCCTGAGTTGCATCATCCTGGAGAGATTAAAGGACGCACTGGATACAGAACTCCGACCAGAACAAGCTGGATTCAGGAAAGATAAATCATGTACCGACTAAATTGCAACTCTACGCATCATCATCACAGAACAAAGCATGGAATGGGAATCAAACCTCCACCTCAACTTTATAGACTTTGAGAAGGCCTTCGACAGCGTTGATAGTGAAGTGATTTGGTAACTACTCGAGTACTACGGCGTACGCCCAAATATTCATCAACCTTATTCAACACCTGTACGACAACGGCACATGTCAAGTGATCCACAACGGAAAATTCAGCGAGGCGTTTGGAGTAAACACAGGAGTCAGACAAGGGTGCCTGCCTATTATCACCAATGATATTCCTAATTGTGGTGGACTGATTGGATTATGCGTCAGACAGTGGGAAACGAGAAGATAGGAATATTCTGGACCGACGTGGAGAACCTAGAAGACCTGGATTTCACGCATGGATGATTTATGCTTGGTGTCACACAACATCGAAGACTTACAAGCGAAAACCGACGAAGTGGTCAAAGAAGCAGCCAGCGAAGACAGGACTCCAGGTGAACATAGACAAGACGGAGGTTATGAAAATAACCAGCCAACAACAACAACAGCAACAACATCCAACATCAATCACCATCAACGGGAGGGATTTGAAAGAGGTTAATTCATTCACTTATCTAGGGAGCATTGTCTCAACTACAGGAGGAATGGACGAGGATGTCAAATTGAGAGAGAATCGGGAAGGCGAGAAACACATTCATCAACCTGGAACCAATCTGGAAATCTTCGTCACACAACTCAGCATCAACAACAAAATTCTGTCGGATTTTCAATACAAACAACATCAAGTCAGTTCTTCAATACGGATCAGAAACTTGGCGGGTCACAAAGAATATTTCCAACAGCCTGTCGCAGACCTTTATCAACCAACAACTGTCTTCGCTCTACACTGAAGATCAGATGGCCGAAAAGAATCACCAACAAGGAACTATGGGAACAAACAAAGCAAGGACCAATCGCCCAACAAATATGCAGGAGAAAGTGGAGATGGATCGGACACTCGCTGAGGAGACCGCTGGGTGACATCGCGCGTGAAGCCCTCAAGTGGAACGGGAAAGGGAAGAGGCGAGTGGGACGTCCAAGGATGACATGGAGGAGATAGTGAGAGGAGGATTTGAAACAGTATGGACTAAGTAAGATGGATGCAGGTGAAAAGTATAACAGAAGACAGAAGCAAGTGGAGACGTGTAGTTGAAGTCCTATGTCCCACTAGGAACCCAAGGGAGCAATAATAATAATTTATGTAAAATTTTTGACTGTATATTTTGGTGATTAATAAAAATCCATATAAATCTGATGAAGAAGCCGTGGCTTACACGGCGAAACGTTCAGAAAACAGATCTTGTTTTGATTTTCTTACCTCACTAGGATTAATCTGATTAGTTTATAATGTAAATCAATTATTCTCTAATTTACATTAGCCACATTAGTCAACTGCTCACACTTTTGATAGCTTGACCTTAATGTCACTATTGCTGCTTTTATTATAATCATCGTTATTACTGACATATTTACAACATCTGATTCATGTCATCTCATATCCACAAATTCACCGTCACTACGTAAAAAATATGTTAAGCTATGTATATCAGGGTGAGGCTTAAAGAATATCTAATTGAAAACAGTATTGTTTGCATATACTATGTTATTATAATGTGTGTGTGCTTGTGTGCGTTTGTGATAATAATAGTATTTGAACAAGGCATTAAGAAGACAAATTTCGCGAGATGATATCATTTCGTAGTTTCTTTACAACCGCTTTACAACTAACATGGTTAACAATGATAAAATAAAGTTCATGAAATTTACTCAGTTAAATAAAAACAAAAGTACATACTAATGACCAATCATATTAAGATAGGTCATGCAGTCCAGGGTAGGCGAAGATTGAAGTCTATTGATTTTTGTACACACAGTTTAGGCTGTATGTGATTAATCCAAAGTGCTTCCATCACCTTCAATAACCTTGAATTAGAGTTATGTGAAATAATTGTGAAACAGTCATTAATATTTATTTTGTGACCAGACATTAATAAGTGTTTTGCAATGGATGATGCTGGATTTCTATTAAGATTAATCGCGTTGGGATTTTCGATATGGTTTACTAGCCATTTTGGAATATGTTCTTTTCGACGACATTGGAACATTCTGTTAGTTCTACCTATATAGGTGTCACCGCAGCTGCAGGTGAACTTGTAGATACAGTTTGAAGTAGAGTCCACAGAATTTCGTCCTTTAATCGTAGGAACAGGGATCGAAAATGTTCGGCAAGTGAGAAAAAGAGATGCGGCGTAGAATGTGCGTTTGATGGCTGATCGAAGTCTTTGAGTTGTCAACTGCATAATCTGGTCGCCCTTGAATGGTAGATTAATAAAGATGGCTTTCTTTGGTACAGAAGCTGTCTTTTCGAGATGTGGTTTTTCTTTGCTGTGACAAGTGATAAAGCTCTCCGGATAACCATTAGCTAATAAAACTGAATGTACATGTCGAAGCTCATCCATCAGTGTGTCACTCGTGCATATTTTTCGGGCCCTTGAGAACAAACATTTCACTAGGGAACGTTTATACTGGATAGGAACAAAACTGGTAAAATGAAGATATTGTCCAGTCCATGTTTGTTTACGAAAAATAGAGCGCTGAATCGTTCCATCATTTCTCCTAGTCATAGTAATATCCAGGAAACCAAGTTTGTTATTCGATTCTAGTTCGGAAGTCACTCGAATATTTGGATGAATATGATTAAATAGAGTAATGAAGTTTTCAATAGATTTGCTATTATTACCAATAATAAGAGTATCATCAACATAACGTTTATACAGCATAAATCCTCCAAGCATACCTTGCATTTGTTTCTCTAATTTCGACATAAATATATCTGCTAACAGGGGCCCCAGAGGGCTCCCCATCGCAACACCATCGATTTGTTTATATGCCTTTTCTTGGAATGTGAATCTAATATTTTCTGTACACATTAAGATTATGTCTTTGATGTAAGTGACGGGAATGGGTAAGTTTATGCCATTGCTTGTGATGTAATCGCAAATAAAATCAACAGTTTCATGAAGGGGAACATTGGTGAATAAAGATTCTATGTCAATTGAACACATAACCTTTTCCTTAATGTTCAAGGTGTCCAGCATTTCTGTAAGATCAAATGAACTTTTTACAGAATGATTTGATAATGAGTCTCTTACAGGCGTAAGGACCTCTGTAATCCATTTGGCGATTTTATGATAAGGAGAATTTGACATGTCTAAGATGGGTCTCAGTGGGTTCCCAGTTTTGTGGATCTTCGGAAGACCATAAAGCTGAGGAGTATGTGACCCAATTGGTTTAAGTTGTTTATAAAGTTTTTCATTTATAAAACCATGCATCAGTAAAATCTGAAGCTGTCGATTGATCTGCTTTTCCACAAGCAGCACGTTATCAGTAGCATTGTCCAGCAGAAATTTGGACTGGTCTTTGAGGATATCGTTCATTGCCATCTTTATTAATCTACCATTCAAGGGCGACCAGATTATGCAGTTGACAACTCAAAGACTTCGATCAGCCATCAAACACACATTCTACGCCGCATCTCTTTTTCTCACTTGCCGAACATTTTCGATCCCTGTTCCTACGATTAAAGGACGAAATTCTGTGGACTCTACTTCAAACTGTATCTACAAGTTCACCTGCAGCTGCGGTGACACCTATATAGGTAGAACTAACAGAATGTTCCAATGTCGTCGAAAAGAACATGTTCCAAAATGGCTAGTAAACCATATCGAAAATCCCAACGCGATTAATCTTAGTAGAAATCCAGCATCATCCATTGCAAAACACATTAATGTCTGGTCACAAAATAAATATTAATGACTGTTTCACAATTATTTCACATAACTCTAATTCAAGGTTATTGAAGGTGATGGAAGCACTTTTGGGGATTAATCACATACAGCCTAAACTGTGTGTACAAAAATCAATAGACTTCAATCTTCGCCTACCCTGGACTGCATGACCTATCTTAATATGATTGGTCATTAGTATGTACTTTTGTTTTTATTTAACTGAGTAAATTTCATGAACTTTATTTTATCATTGTTAACCATGTTAGTTGTAAAGCGGTTGTAAAGAAACTACGAAATGATATCATCTCGCGAAATTTGTCTTCTTAATGCCTTGTTCAAATTTATCAAAGGGACTAATTGTTTTAATAATAATAATAATAAACATGTCAACTAAATTATGTGAAAAATATATATATATATATATATATATATATATATATATATATTAATGAACTCTAACAGACAGCAAACCAAATAAAAACCTATTACCCAACAAATACGGCGAAGGTAATGGACATGGATGCAACACGCTTAGTAGATTGCTGACTGACACCATATTTCAGGCAAGCCGTCGAGCTGAACCCAAGAGTGAAACAGAAGGGGTTGGGCATCATGGAAGAAATCGTGTGAGGAAGAAATAAAAGCTTATAGGCAGTCATACAGGCAGGCAAAATGGACTACAGAGCTCAGGATGTAATGGAAATGTGCTGTTAAATCCCCCTGTTTCACTCGTAACCCAAGGGAATGATAAAAATGTATACTGACACTTATGAAAATCCTCAGTTTATGGTGAGTATATTCTAAAGAGTTAGTTCTTGCATTGTTTACATACACAGAACTTTTCTAGAATCAAATATGTCTCTGTAACGATTTCCATTAAATGATTAACACTCAGTTTATGCATCCAGTAGGGAACAGTTTTTCATCTTGTTTTACCATAGTAAATACACCCCACTTTATTTTTAGTTCTACTTATAATTCAGTTTTATTTAAATTGCATTTTGTGTTTTGACAGTGTGATTTCTTACCCAACCGATTTTCATCTTTATACATACTCTGAACTGGACTATTATTCTGACATCTGTTCAACTAAATCATTTAAAAGGCTGATCAGTGAACAAAGGATATTCTTTTCGATGAATTTGCCAGCAGGTAGTACATTTGAAATAATAGAGATTTGTAGCTCAGGTGGATGATTTGCAATTAGTAGTGTTCTCTGAGCTCCGCAACTAAATCAACCAGCTCAGAGAACACTACTAATTTTAGGTCCTACATTTATTTGACAGCAATAATTGAATAAATATTCTTATTAGCAACATTAGTGCTGTTTTAAATTACATTAAATCAACAGCATCAATAGATTAGACTTTAAAAGTATCATTGAGAAACAATATGCATTCATATGTCACTGAACTAAATATTAGATAAATTAAGGGGAGTATTAGAGAATCTGTGAATTTATAGGTCTCACAGCGGCGTAGTGTCTGGATCTGCCTTTTATGCACGCAGAGTTCCGGTTGATTTAAGCGAATTTTAATGGCCTCTTCAGTTCAGAGTGTTTGGTATGTAGAGACCTTTAGCAATTTATTCGGCACCAGATAGCTCTGTGGTTTGTTTGGAAGAGATGGAGTATTTTAGAGCTGTTGACGGATTTAATAACACCCTTATTAAGCCACCCTGGTAGACGTTCTCCAGCACGAAAAATTGTGTTCGAAAACTAAAAGATGAATTCCACGGGCTGGCCACCTCTCCTTGTGTCTATCAATTCAACTACTTCTGTGGGGTCATTTATATTCTTTAATTATTATTGTCATCCTAAGGGAGTTAATGAAGTATTTCAAAGTTGACCTATATTGTGAAAGTTAGGATACTGAGACTTAGAATGTACTACTCAGAATAAAAAAGAACAACTAAAAGCTGGGATAAAGAGCAACTACTTTTGTGTCTAGTAAAGATGGTTACTATGATATAAGTCAACAAAAGTACTGACTTATAAATGACTAATGAAGTCTATAAATGTTAGTTATACCGAGAATAGTAAACATTGACATACCAATACATAGTTACCACTTCCATAATAGAATAATTTTATTTGATAAAACGGCACTGATGACTCTTTGAGCACAAATTATCGCTCATGTCCTACTTCAGTTTTCAAATTCTATTCTTATATCAGTAGTTGGAACCTGTATTTTTTTCATTCGCTTGGTTCCTGAGAGGAACATAAACCTACAAACTTTGAGCCTTGAAGTTTCAGTAGCGTTGGTGTTGTTTTATTTTATGGATGGGTTCGCTAGCCCCACGGGCAACTTTCTGTCTTTTATCTGGGCTTACTAGCAGCTCGTAAACTAGATGAGGTTTCGGACTGCATCGACCAGAAATTCAATCCGGACCTCCAGTGTGGTTGACGAGCATTCTATCACTGAAACATATATATATATATATATCAACATTAGTAGTATAGATAATCTATACTACAGTTTTGTTCTTCATTTCTGAGCATTTCAGTAGACTATATCTTGAAAAGTTCGTCCATGTCTGTTTGAGTCTTTTAATGGCCTCAGATAGTAGTTACATCTAATCGTTTGAGTATATTTCTCTTTAGTTAACGAAAACACGAGAGTTCCTATAAATGAGTTTAACTAAACTAAACTCTAAATGGTGATCCGTTTTCTTCCATGAAATATTTACTGCTGCTCAGTGAAATTTTTTGCCTGATTTCAATTCATCTTCCGCTAGAGTTAGTTTGTCAAAAATTTAACTATGTTTCCAAGGTAAGTGATCTTTCAGAAGTTCTTCAAAAGGAAATATTACTCCAATACTCATTACTGTCTAGCTGTGTAAGAGAGATTTAAACATACGGTGCCTGATTAACACTTATGTAGCATGATACTAGAATGGTTGATAAGGAATGGCTGACACTATCTTATCTATCAATTCCATTGAGTAATACCCTGATTGTAATTGTGACTGTTTATAACAAATATGATAGGGTGAAAAATTTAATAAAACCAATATCATAGCATAAAAAGAGTAATGATCAGTTACATTACATGTATGAGTAAAGCGTCTTTGTAATACAAAATTTTAACCCATATGAAGTAACCGTAAGAGATTTTCTAGGAAATCTTGTCAACTTCACTTTATTGTACTCCAGTGCACAGAGATATTTGTTACATTCTAGAATAGACAAGTCAGTGATAACTTAAGATGAATACCAGCCACTACCAGTCAGTCAATAACTAGTTAGCTTGAAGGTGTCATTAAAGCTTCCGTACTAGTTGCCGATATGTCCAGGAATTCGGTCTAATGAAATCAAATAATAGGAAGTTCGAGAATTTCAAGAAATAATAACAGCGTCTTCATGCTCAAGAAGAGAGTGTCGCGGTGGCTCGCCAGTCTGTTTGATAAAAAGCTGATTGAGTTCAAGTTTCGGTACGTACAACACAATTTAGCTGGAAGGCGTGTAGAATATGTGATGTATTTTTATCATTGCACTCACAGGCCAGTCGTCATCTTATAAACAACAAGGTTAAGAGGGAGAACATTGGTAGTCTGGTTCTGCCTACTTCCTAGTTCAGTTGGTCGCCTCAGGTTACATAATACACTTATCAATGAACTATTTTAAGTTTAGATTAAGTTATCTTATGCTTCGCGTGTATTTCTATTGCAGAATTAACGCGATCACTTAAAAGAAAATAAGAATTCACTTATTAATCCTTCTTGTGATAGATGCAAGTGAGGACACTAGTCAACTTTAAAAGAAGCCAAGTATATAATTTGAAATGATAGCAGTAATCCTTTAAACATGCAAAACGAAAATATATCAACTAACTAAGGAAATTCAAACTGCAAGTGACCACCTTTGCTCTATCGTATTAAGGAAGTGGAAATGAAAAGTGGAGATATGTTTGTTTGTCAATTATCTATATCCCTACTAGTTTAAAACGATGTTTTATCGATTTCTTCTTACCCAACTAGAACGTCTGGTACGTCAATTGCTATACTACACGCGAAAACACTTTGTGGTGACTTTTATCCTCACTCGATTTATACATTGTACATTTCATTATTTACCGCCTTCTATTGATTCATTTCAGCGTTCAATATTCAATGTAAACCTTCTTCTTCGCCTCAATATTTCATTTTACTCATCATATTCAAATGTAAAAAGAAAGAACTAAGTTATCCTTTACAAAAACTTTTTCTCAATGATAACCACATTTTATTTAACAAAAAAGAATTGTTTGTGAGAAACATATTGAACAACATGATTTATGCTTCTTGTTATTGGGAGTTTTTAAATTTTCAGGATACTCAAGTAATATGCATTGGATAGAGAGGGGATATTATGTACGATTGTAAACTGGAATAAGAAAATTTAAAAACTATAGATACAAATAATATTTTGCACGCATATTGACTGTATTTTATAAAAAATAAATGCTTGGAAGGAATATTCTTCGTGTTTATTTCTGTTCGATACAAAGATAACTATCCATATAGTGTGTGCTATGCATAAGAATTTGCATCTTCTGAAAAAATAATGAAACATGCTCAGTGTAGTCATGGATGAAGTTTTAGACAAAGACAAAATATGGAATTTGTGAGATCCATTATAGAAAGCATATTTTTATTGGACACTAATGAGTAACTAGTGTAGTATGTCTATTCTTATCTTTGGTGCAGACTGAATTTATCAATCAAGTTTACAATGTGGCCACCATGTCTCTAGATGGTTCTCCACTACAGTGAGCTTAGAATTGTTGATATTAGGTGGTTAGAGGTAATCGTCAGAAAGCCTTTCACCTAGGTTTCGTGCTAGTTGGCAATCACCAGTCAGTATGACATATCTAACTAACTAAATAACTAGTGGTCAGTCAAAATATCCAATACAGCCCTACATGAAGTCAATCGCGAGCCCGAACAGCTCAGTGGTATCGTCTCTGATTACAGCACTAGGTAACGCCGTTCCGAATCTCAGAATGGACATGAGTTCCTTCAGGGTTGCAGATAAACTTTGCTGACTGGTGAGTGCTAAGTAGCACAACATTTTAGGTGAAAGGCTTCCTGCTGACTGCCTCCAACCATCTAGTATCAAGAAAGCATCCCTGAAGACACAGAAGGAAACTGAAGAGAAATATACCACTAAGTAGAACATGAATATCAAAGTGTTGGTTTGCAGAGATTTGATCGATTTCAAGTTTGATGATGATATGACTTAAGGAAAACATCGAAAACCAGGGAGTACTGGATAGCTGTTTCGTCCTCGTCTGGGGCTTCTCATCAGTGTGCACCATTTTCAGTGCTCCCCTAAATGAGATCACTTTGTGGCCAAACTTACGGACGTGAAATGTTTGTAAAACCTCATGTTTTAATGTAAGGTTGCCAAATAAGTAATACTGCACCCTTTATCATTAATATCAGTAACCTTCAATTAATATGGCCCACTGCCAAGTACATGGAATAGATGGTAACACAGCTGTCAAAAAGGATAAGCTTAAAACAATATCATTTTAAAGAACTGAAATGTTGCTAGTGATTTTCTTTCTTCTTCATTTTTTGCTTTCCAAGGGGAAAATAGGGATCCAGGCTTGGGCTCTGAAGTTACAGTAGCTGTGGTACAGTTGTTTTCATGGCACCTGATTTACTACCAGCTAAACGAGCTTTAGGAGTGATTCGATAGGAAATCAAACCAGGAGTACTTGCAGTGTGGTTGACTATCATTCCGTTACTGAACTGTTGATGCACAAATAATGGTACATCCACTGACTGGGTAATTATGCATTGGTTTCCAAAAGAACCAAATACACTCATCCTAGCCTTCTGCTAGATCAGAGTGGTATGCAGTATCACGTTGTGGAGCAACCCTTCGAGAGTTCTTTCTACCAGCTGACCAGGTGATTACATTATTAATCAGTAACAGTTAGAAATTCATCGAAAATTTAAGGTAAGCAGAACATTCATTCCTCCATTCTTTGAAATAGTTCTATATACTGCACCAGTAAACTTGGAAGGAATAGAGTTTGGGAAAAATCTGTAACAGGTGAGCAGATTACTGTTAGTAAAACACTTGGCCAAGACCCGAAAAACTCTATTTTATAATTTTTCCTATTACTTATTTCGGTTATTCTACAATTCTCGTTGGCTGATTTACACCGAACAGAAATACTCACTCTCTGTTGACATGCTGGCTCCCTAGTACGAGTGCTTTGAAGATGCCTGCAGGCTAATAATATGCTTTTTGATTGGTGATGTCTGTCAGTGAAATTCAGGATATGCATTTCTTCCCATTTCCAACTCGTCATTTCCAATTGCCCAGAAAAACTGTGACGTATCGTTCCAAACTCCAAACCGTTTTCCTCAAGTGGTACAACAGTAGAAGACGAGAGACTTGGTGACACAATTATTGATATAAGTATAAACTTGGGCATTGTGATAGAGTATAACTCCATTATATATAAGATTTTATTTTGGTAGATCACACAGTATTATACAGTAATATTAAGTGATGATGATTCGAGCACAAACTATTGTTCATAATCACATCAGGTCACGAAATATTCATCCTTTAATCCCAATGCTAACTGCAATCTACCAAATAACATCATGTGTTTTTAGGGATGTCAGATAATCGATTTTGTGCTCCTTCTTCAGACTCATAAGAAAGCAGTATATATGTATTCTAATACTTGAATAAGTAGTTTTCTATCTTTTAAAAATGATTACTTCCTTGTGTGTTTTCTCTCTCTCTCTCTCTCTCTCTATATATATATATATATATATATATATATATATAACATGTATGTTTTCTGTGGTTGCGTTCTCTGAGCTGGGCAATGATTACATTCTGGGGCTTCCATTGTCCTTCTAGACAACATCTTCACTGCAAACCTCAATATTAAGCGTAGTTATTAAAATTTCCCATGAATGGTGATACACTTGTATCACCTAATATCCTAGGTTTCAATTCATCATCGGTTTCACTGACTTGCAATTTGACTTTCCTTTTGTCATGTGGATTATTCTTCATATGTTGATAAATTTTGTCTACAACAGCGTACCTGTTGGTCACTAATTTATTTGAGTACCGGGTCTCTAGGAGTTGTTTGGCATCACTTTAGATGTTTCCCCTGTTCAAAATTTCTATATTCCTCCTAGTCGAATTGGTGTCTGTAGTTGTTGACATGCATCAATGTGAACGAACACATGTCGTGTCTCTTGGCAGCTGGTTTATGTTCCTAGACTCGAAGTCGACCAGTATAGTGATAATCACAATTCATACAACTTATTTTGTAGGTGGTGTTGGCCTTGTCTTCTTCCACTGTTGGATTAATCTTTTCGTCTGTACAGTATTGAATGAAGTGATTATTTTGGTTTGTGCGTGATATCTATGTAAGATGGTTTAAGGATTCCATGATTTAAATTAAAAGAATACACAGCCTGTTTGAGTTGTTTACTTTTCTTCAGAGTATCAACTAACAGTAATTGGCAGAAGTTGGAATTCATGGACCATTGGATCGGGTTCCAGTGGCTCGCCACCGGGTTTTAACTCCCGTGGGTGCGTACTCATGAAGCACTCCAAACAAGGACGACACGCCTGGCTGTCCAGCACTCCTTGGTTTTCCAATGGTCTTCTAACCGATATCAGCTCACGATGAAATCCTGTAACCGAAATAACAGCCATGCAGTGGTAATAATGATTTTCTTTGTTTCAATTTGTTATTGTTGAGGAGATAATAACAGAAGAAAAATTTCAAAAATACTTGACTGATGTATTCACCGCCCTACGCACAAATATATGTACATATTAGCATGCATACACAGGGTACAAACTATTTCCTTCCCCGTATAGAAATTCTTTACTAGTGAAACTTAGTGAAACTATGGTAATCTAATAAGAGGAAAGCTACAGAGAACAAAAACAACTTGTTTAAAGTTGAAAAGAGGTGTATATTTTTACAAGAAATTGTTGAAATAACATGAATTCAAGAATTCTGTTAATTTAAATTAAAAACACTTCAGTTCAAAGAAATTAACTGGGATGAATTGTGTTTTTTTCTTTTTTTTCAAAACTTCAATATTTACAAGATTTAGGCTTTTTACAATTTTTCTCTGTGGCAGATTGTACTCTGAATTCATCTGTTAGATGACTGGAGACTATCAGCAAGATGCCCTAGACTGATTTGTTGCGTTTTCTGACACTTTTCAGTAAGGCCTATTTTCAACACAGAATGTACTGATGTCTTTCCTTTGACTAGAACCCATGATATCCAGTGATGAAGTTATTGGTGTTATTAATGAGCTATTTGGGTAATATCTGTGAAAATGGCAGTGGTTTGCACTAACTGGAATCTCAAAGGTGATATTGGTTCTTACAAGGTTACAGACACGCCTTACTCACACACCTTACTCACCTAATAACTTACACATATATTAATATGACTTATGGTCTTCGTGTACGAAGACTTATCAATAAACTCACTCGACTTTCGCAAAATGAAGCAAGATATGAAAATCACTGTATTTTCAACATTCATTGCTTAAAAAATGAAATCATTCCTAAGTACCTACATCTGCGAGTTGCAGTTCCAAATGACAGAGTTAGAAGATCCAGTAAATAATATTGTTTCAGTGTGGGATACATCTAATAAACAAACTAATATGGAATTACTTACTACCACATTGCCCAAGTTTTATACATGTATTAATTACCCACAAGTACTACTGGGCTGTAAACTCTTAGATCCAGATTTCAGCTGATTGCCTATTCGCTTATCAGTCAACAATACATTACACACACACACACACACATACAAATAAGGGCTAAGTAAAACAAAAAATAGTTCATAAAACAAGCTGCAAATGTTGTCATTAAAGCAGGAGTTAATGAATTCAATGATATTCCGGTTGAACTATTCAGCTGAATACTCTAAATACTCTTAAATTTGTACCATTAAAAATATATATGAGAAGATATATGACTCATAAGCAAATAAACAAAAATGATGAACCAGGGAAGTAAAAAAAAGGTGCAAATACTTTACAAAACAGTTTCAAAAATGATTCTCATGAGTTTTAAATTTGTTAAATTTAGAGAGTAGGAATGAGTGGTTGCTCGCCGTTCAGAAGATGATAAATATTTGTAGGTGTAAACGGAACTGTTCAAAATACTTACCATTAGCTTTCCTGGGAAGTTAACACTATACAGCAGAACTCATAAGCCTGATATATATGAAGGTTAGATGATTTTCGAAGGCAGAGGGAAGAAGATACGTCTGTACTATTATCAACATTTTGTCAATCTAGAAGGTTACTTTCTCTCCGACTAGCAAAGGATTAAACGAAATAGATACAATGTCTGCTGACACTGACAACCAGAAGAAATAACCCATCACAACAAGAAATAACAGCCTTAGAAAGTTTGAGGAATGTCTAAAGCGTAATAATATGCAAAATCATACAATAGTAGTTGTGGACATATGAAATTATATTAACAGGTCCATATGATGAGAAGATTAAGAAACCTGTAGAAACGGTTATGAATAAGATCAAAAAATTTGCGTCTGGCCTATTATGCTGAATGAAGTTATCTCTGGGTGAGTTGAAATCGTTTAACTCAATACCTAAAACTACCAATCCCAGAAGAATTAAAATTAACAAAGAAAGGTACCCTATGAGGCCGACAGTGGACTTGACGAACATATGAACTGTCAAAGTATTTAGCATCAGTACTATGTCCCATTAGTAATCGATCAGACTCTAGGCTAATTCATGTAATGAAATGAAAACGAGAGGAAAAGATTAGTTTTAGTGTAAGAATTTTGTACACTAATGTTCTGATTAATACAGCTCTTCACACAGTTAAGAATGAACTGGACATTGATCCTAAACTCTGAAATAGAACTAAGCTATCGGTTGATGAAATAATATTGGGTGTTCAATTATGTCTAACCTCCAGTGTATTCAAATTTAAAATAAAATATACAAACAAAAAAATGGGGTGGCAATGAGGTCACCAATATCGCCGGTAGTGACAGCAGGCATATTTATGAAAATATGGCGACGTAAAGCTATTTAAACGTTCAGTGCTTTTCTTAGATTTCTATCCAGAAATCTGGAGCGATTATTGCAAATGATTAATTAACCAAACTTTTGAGTGGTGCATAGAGTCCGAAACACACAGAATGTCTAAAGTATGGTACTATATCATGTATCAATTAATGAATACTTATGATTGGACACTAGTCACTAACTACTGTAGTATGACTACTCCTCTGTGTGGTGCAGAATGAATTTTATCAATCAATTTTGCAATGTAGTCACCATTCTGGGTGGCTTGCCATCACGGTGCACTTTGAATTGTTGGTAATAAATGAGTGGAGGCGATCGGCAGGAAGCCTTGGATCTAGGTTGTGTGCTAGTTGGTACTCTTCACCTAGTATGGTGGCCACATTGCAAACTTGACTGTTAGGATTCGGTCTGCACCGAAGATAGGACGAGAGAGACACATTACACTAGTTACCAACTAATGTTCAGTCAGAATATCCAATACAGTCCTACAGGAGGCTCAGTGGTAATGTGTCTGACTGCATAACTGGGTAATCCTGGTTCGAATCTCAAAAGGAAGATGAATTCCTTCGAGGTTGCAGATATACGTCTTGCTGGCGAATGCCAACTAGCAGCACTAAACCTAGGTGGAAGGCTTCCTGCCAAATAACTGCGACCATTTAAATAATGAATATGATATACAGACATCAAGTTGTGAAGTGTCTGTGATTGAATAGCGTCAAATAGTTAATCACTGTCCGTCAATAGGTAGAAACAACAGAGCTGTTTCAAGTACTAACCAAAGTCAGTGAAGGCTTTTGAGTAAGCAGGGTTAAGAAGAGAGGAAAATATAAATAAAACAGACACCATTTTACCAAAAGGAGATAGTTGCTATATTTCAAATTGAATAATACATTCACTGAGATAAGCCTTAATAGCAAACAACCGTCGTGGTTATGGAGTAACAAAATATATACTCACACTGAGTAGTATAAATTGAACACAAAAGAAAGATTAATGAAGGACGGATGAGAAAGGAATTGAGACTGCTCGCAGGATATGGTGGAACACATGTGGCCAATACATTTATTGTGCTGAATTCTTAACGCCTATAAATTCAGTAGTAGAAAGAATCCTATTCACCTTCGAGTCAGAAAATGAACAGCGTGAGTTAGGTATGGCAGACTTCAAGATAAAACGAAAATAAGATGTTGGGTCGCATGATAGAGTCTTCAAAAATTCGTCATATTTTGATAGCTAACCGGACATTGAATCATCGTATCCAAGGCCGGTAAGCGTATGTTTAGTTAAATGTTTATGTTATCGAAATAGGAATCTAACTAGCCAGTGAAAAATTTAACTAAAGAAATAAGCAGAATATAAAGACAACTTTGTCGGCTTAATGAACTCAGCAGACCCAAATAGGCAGAATAATATAACTTACTAAAGACCATATAGTGACTTTGACGTCATACTAAGTATCCCTCAGTCAGTTAGGTTATCAGATCTAGATATCGAATGACTGATCTCGCTATGTTAAATAATCTGATAAAATTCTCTTCTATTGCAATGCGTTCATTCAACTGCATGTAATCGTATAAGAAAAGTCCAGGTTTTAACACTGTATCACTCACTGTTTATTGTATATCAGGTAAACTTATCTGACATGAAAATATCTTCTGCCACAATGGTAAAATTCTACTCGTACATTAGTTTACAGCTTTTATTAATGTCACAGAATGTGAGGACATATATAAGCTGCAAATATGATGCTATTTAATTCCAAGAAAGTAGTATAAGGCATGTTAGCGAAAAATGTAGCGAACGAAACAATTTCTCATTTTAAAAGTAATTGACGATAACATGAGTATAAATGATGATGGATACTGTAGATAAGCAAACTTTAATTTTCAAGTTAATGTGAGATGAGAGTGTTCTATACATAGGTTTCATTTCGTAAAATATAGAGTGACTGAGTTTGTCATTGTGAGGCTATACCTTTGACTAGTCCCAAGAGTTGATTGATAGGACTCCAATAGAATTGAGATATATGTTATATGATAGGGATCTGATATGTAATCACATGATGTCTGCTTTGTTTTGACAATCTGATATGTTTGTTTGTCTGATATATGTATATTGATCGTTATTCTATCATAACTCACAATATGCTTTGTCTGTCAATTAACTAAATAAACAATGTATGACATTGTGTCACCTGACATTACAACCAGTCAAAACCCAATGGTGGTAAGAAAAGCTACTGTCCATCTTATTGGTTCATGTATATTAGTCATTTTCATATATACTCTTCTATTGTACAGTTAATACACTCTTACACACTTTTCGTACACCTTAGTACTTTTCCACTCACACTCTTGTGTGATAGTTAATTTTCCTTGTTGAAAAATAAACGCATTTTCGTGAACCTGGTGGTCTTCTGATTTGCCTCATCGCGTCAGGACAAATTAAGTACTCAGCAATACCAGTCTGTACGTTATCGTCCATTATATCTCATTAGCGAATATTCATACTCGGTCACACCATAATATCGGTAACGACCCAATAAATTATTGGCGACGAGTACATAACAGGTTCTATGTCTGCTCTTGACTCATGATCTTCCACAGAAGAGTTAATTGTTGCTTGAAGGGATGAACTTATAACTATAAAAGCCTTTTAAGTTGTTGTATTAACCACTTTCCTTACACTTTCCATCACTACAGACAATAATGTGGATCTTTGATGTAATCCTTGTTTAGTGGATATGTCTATATGCATATTTTACCTTGGACAAAATAGGTGGAGAAGGATTTAAACCGAACTCTAACTGAATTAGGAGTTACTTTCTGCACCTGTACACAGAATCACGTCACACATGAACATTCAGGGTGAGTGACGATAAAAATTAGTACGGCGTTGGTGGCACAGTGGTTAGGATCTTCGCTGATCATGCACATGGTCCAGGATTCGATCCCCTGCCAACGCACACCTGATATCTATGATCGGCCTGCAAAATTTGGGCTAACGATATCACATGCTGAAAATTCCATACCTGTACCAAAAATACGGTGTGGAATCAAGCCGTAAATCAAAATTAAAAAAAAATTAATAACAACTGAATCAAAACAAAAACTATATTTCTCAGTTGGTACAATTGGCTAGTGATGCCTGTTCAACTAAGAATCGAACGCAGAATGACAGAGTGCTGAATGGAGAAAATGATTGATCGTGCACCTTCAGTTCAGCCAGTTGACTTAAACACTGTACGTTAGCAGCCAGTATTATAGGCTGTTGATGATAATAATGATAGGTGCAGAGTAACAGCGAAAGTTGGTGAACATGCAGTTTAGTTTCTCAACTTCATATCTGCTAATATATGCCATGAAGGCACATATAAAACACTAGATACCAACCATGAGAATACAGGAAAAAACTGCTAAAATAAGTTGTTCTGTTGTCAAAATAAAACAACATTACTTCTCATTCTAGTGATCGAGCGTGAAATGTCTACCCCTGAATAAGTCCATTGAAGACATAGGCACAAGTAACCGTCTATGGCCACATAATCCTTCTCACATGTAGACAAACTGCTTATGAAAAAATGTCGACCTCGCTGAATGATGATGGATGTGTAACACAACAATACGACTATAAAATCAAACAAATTACCATTAACTACTTTGAAAGTAAAATCAGTAGTATATGACGAGAACATCACGAATTGGCATAATTAACTCCCAACTGCACAAAATCAAAGAAAGCATTATTCTGGATGCACACAGTGAGCAAACTTAACATATTCTTGTCTAAGAATCAACCGGTAGCTTTCAAATGAGTGAGGAACCCTAATCACTGCTATTTAGTGTGCAAATTGCGCTTTTAGTGTATGGTATACGAAATTTGGCTGGTTAATAGACAGTGCCGTCGGTCGGTATGCCTTAAACTAATGAGTAAGGAAAATAGCAGATCGGTTTGATTACCGGTCCCTAGCTAAGTTCTAGACCATTTTTTGCGGGGTACAGGCTGTCCTGCTGTGTCCCCTACTTCAGGGATGTAGCGGCGTTAGCGGCCTACCCTAATAAGAAGTAAGAAAGTGAGTACTGATGGAATTGTACAAAGTTGGGTGTAGTGTTCTTCACATCTCATTGGGCACACACGCCAGGAATGCTTCCGAATGATGTTTCTTGTCCAGTCAAGGAGGCAGAATATTAGCTCACTTCAAGAAAGAGACCAAAACAAACTCCAGAACCGAAATTCGCCGGTAATAGTCTGGTTTCAGGAAAAAGAAATCATGAACTTAAACTACTAGGTTCTGGTGGAAGCTGCAAGGCTTTGTAATCTATTGCCCTACAGGAAGACGCACCAACTGGTACAACCACAGCTGTTCACTAATATTAACTGTCTGGTTATCCAATTTCCAGTTTATTTACGAAGTTAGCCAAACGAGAAATGCAGGTACATCCAGTGACGAGTCCCAACTAGGACAAAATGCGCATCCTGGATTCCACTGCTAGTCACCATCCACCAATTAACTTATCCAGACTAGTTCATCAGGAGACATAAAGTAGTCAAAACACCAAGACCCACTCTACAACTCGTCCCTAAGAAAGATGTGTACACCAAGCTACCCTATATGGGGCATCATAGCAGCTTGATAACTA
This sequence comes from Trichobilharzia regenti, assembly GCA_944472135.2. NCBI lineage: Eukaryota > Metazoa > Platyhelminthes > Trematoda > Strigeidida > Schistosomatidae > Trichobilharzia > Trichobilharzia regenti. The sequence goes on from OX235266.1 coordinate 32,993,202, forward strand.
GACAAAGACTGAACGCTGCAGTTGAAAAGACTTTTTATGCACCTAATATCATAATAATAGAGAGTGTAAAGCCAATGTATCTATCTAAGCCCTTCGAACATGCGAAAAGTGATGTCACATCCCACTGTATTTACCAGTTTGAATGTACGTGTGGACACATACATAGGGAGGACTCATCGATCTTTGCAAGTAAGGGCTTCAGAGCATATTTCTAAATGGCTCCAGAAATAAATAGAATCTTCAGAGCTCATCAATGGTGAGAACAGGTGACCTGGCTCCTCTATTGCGAAAAATATTATGGAGACAGGACATACAACTGACGTTTACACATCTTTTAAACCTATCTATAAAACGTGTTTGGGGCGTATCCTAAAGTTTGTGGAAGCCCTAGCAATTAGAAAGTTTAAACCACCTTTACGCGTTTTGATACCATAGCAGATGTACTATCACCTCTGTTATTTGGTTTGGTGGTCTTCATTGTTATTTTGACCTTCAATATGTCCTTTTAACTTGACCTAAGTCTATTTTCTCACCTCTTAACTCTTTATTAATTCCATATATATTCCTATGACAAGTTCGTGTGTGATCAGATTTTTCGAAATGTGTTGCGCAAATACATTACACGATTCAGACAAATTACGTTTTCTTATTGCTTTACCTAAAGAATACTGTGTGAAAAAAAAGGATTGTGAGATGTTTTCTAGTATTTGGTTTATTCATCAGTAGTCATTCGACCACCGAAACTGTAATGGGAAGAAATATTAGGTCAAAGGTTTTCATGTTCATCAGGTAACGAAAAAAGCTTACAACTCTGTACCTACTCTAAGAATCACAGTTATTACCTTTCAGACATTTCAGACATATCTTATGGTTTGAAGTACAAAACTATTCCCATGAAAATCAAGAAAATGGAAGTCCAGTCACAGTATGAAAACCTGTATGATCAAACCTCTGATTTAACTCCTTCTAGTAAAGATAATCTAGACTGGTTTAAAGTCAAGCTGGTGGATATTTCTCATCAATTTCTAAATGCTAGAATACACCAGAAAAATGGTTTATCAAAAGAACACCACGCCACACTTAAGGAATTAATCCAAAAAGATAATCTTGTGATCCTTAAACCTGATAAGGGAGAAGGCGTTGTCATTATGAACAAATCGGATTATGAAAATAAAATGAAGGATATCCTCAAGGATCAGTCCAAATTTCTGGTGGACAATGCTACTGATAATGTGCTGCTTGTGGAAAAGCAGATCAATCGTCAGCTTCTAGTTAGTTAAGTGTAAGAGTCTATCATCTGTAGGAGTTAGGTTATTTAAGGTAAAGTATTAGTCGAATTCACTTCCAAGTCTATACTAAAAATGACAACTTCTCAGCATTACACTGACAGAAGCCAGTCATCAAATTTGTGATGGTGATGTTAAGTAGCTTAGCTGATCTATGAGCGAATTGTTCGAATACCTCTAAGACTCATAAGACTATAAGACTCCGCTTTATCTTCATTTGTCATCCATCGTCTACATCGACAGTAGTCTATCAATCTCATATAAATACCTCTACAAACAACCAGTCTCCAGGTGTTAAGAAACCTATGTAACTTTTACGACGAATGCACATTTGAATATAGAAAGTTGGCTTGCTCATTTCAATATAGAAATCTGTTCGCATTCATATCTTCTTCATCACCACGTAATGCAACGAGTCATCATGCCATGTGACCTGATTCCCTGAGACTTGTTAAATGGAGACGAAACAGGCAGTTCAGTGAGGAGCGTCTTCTTTTCGGCGGTTTTATTATACCCTTTACATGTACAGCTGCATTTAAATGCACCCGATTCTCTACACAACAGACGACAGTAACGAGAAATGAGATGTCACGAACATGTGTGCTAGTACCAATGATTACACAATAGGAAGGAGTTGAAGAGTGATGACTGTAATTATTATTCCCATGGTTTCAAAATAGAATATTAGGCTTCGATTGTACATCTCCCTGTCACTCTTTCCCCTGATGTTCTTTCTAGTTGGCTCCAGAATCGACCATTACTTTTCATTTCCCCACCAAACGATTTTCTTCACATCACCCTCGTATCGGCATTCGGCCTCTCCTCTCTCATCCGGGTTCCACTTAAGTGATGGCCTGGTGTGCACTAACAGCCACTTGCCTCCACAGTGTCTACCCCCTACAACTCAATTTCCTTCAGTATATTGGCTTAAAAACACGTTCTTCGATGGTTCGTTTGCAGAGTTCTTTGTGTTTAATTCCTTTTGAATGCCTTTGTCTTCATCAGAATCGAGTGAAGACCGCTATTGGATAAAAGTCCAAGGTCTGTTTGAAATCCTCTTCGTGGTATGTCACGTGTCTTACTCCTACACGAGAACTGCCTTGACATCACTGTTGAACATTCTAATTCGGATCTTCATGTTGAGTTCAGTAGATTTCCGAACTGATTTCTGGTTAACGAAGGTCTCTCTCACCCTTCACTTTCTGGTTTCACGGCCCCATTCGTGTCGTGTGAGGTTGAGACTAAATAAGTGGAGGAAGTGACTGATTTCACTGAATCATCATAGCTTTTGTGCATTCATGTCGTGTTTCTATGCAAATTGTTAGGCATTATTTTCCTCACTTGTTACATTTTATTTTGATGTATGTGATGTGGGTTACTGATAACTTGGAATGTACCACAGTTATGCCTTATCCTGTGTTTGTGATGTCTGTCCACCAGGACCTCTGTTTAGATCATTCAACATTTGCCTATTATTTACCCACCTTAGCTGCTTTTATTTAACTTTTCAAACAACATTGATAATATTTGAACAAAGAATAAATGAACATACATTTGCGGGATTGTACAAATTCGTTTTATTTCACGGATTCTTGTCAACTGCATACAACCTAAACAATATCAAAATATGAGTTACAAAAGGTGTGACTAAACATACTTTCATCACAGTGATGTCCAACTTATCGTTATCAAGCTGAAATCAAGAAAAAAAATTTAGATAGCATATAATTTTAAAAATTATCTAAGTAGAATTATCTAAGTATTCATTGTTAAAATGGCTAAATATTTATAGTTTAATCAAACAGGAAAAGAGCGGCTAGCAGAGTTCATATATAGTATAGAAGCAAGGATCGACTAGAGAGAGAACAGATTTATGCATAATGTGGTGGAAAGTGCAAGAGGGTGGCAATGAAAAGTAAAAGTAGGATTATGACACAGACAAGCAGGTAAGTAAGTTTGGAAACTTAATAGATGCTCAGTAGTGATTGGTTCTATACAGGGAGTTACCTGCAGTTCTAGTGAGAAGTCGTGACTAGCGAGGTCCACAAAGTCAGGTAAGAGGACAGTTACTCACCGATGACATCGGCTGGCGGCTGCACTATACATCAAGGACTGACAGAAGACTTAATTCATGGGCGAGCTTGCCTTGTAAGGAGAAGGTCCTGAGCCCGGATCCTGGTGGGTGCGTACTGATGAAGAATCTCAAACTAGGAGGGAACACCTGTCCAGTACCCACAGATTTTCAAATGGTTCTCTAACTGATGTCAACTGGTTATCAATCCTTCAACTCAGAAAGTGAAAAACGAAACTAGGCAAAGCGTTTCACAACAGAATCAAGCATAAATAACGCACGAACACAAAACAATTACAGTTACTAAGGTAGTGGGACATTAAACATACTATCCTTCCGCATACGGGTGTTGAGTTTAAATATTTTGATAGTAACAATAATTTCTGCTAAATGAAGTAACCATAGCTTCTCTCTCTCTCTCTCTCTCTCTTATATATATATATATATATATATATATATATTGTTTTGAAACCTTGGTTACTTTTATTACATCATTTCGGGATTATGTTGTTGATACTTTCTATCGATAACATCGACGTCAGTGTGATAAAAGTATGTTCAGTCAAACTTCTGTAACTTATATTTTGATATTGTTTGGGCTGTTTACAGTTGACAATACTCTGTAAAATAAAATGAGGTCGTATCATTCTGCAATTGTGTGTTCGTTCTTTCTTGTTTTCAAATCAATCAAGCCAATCGGTTGAATGCAATGATAACAATAATATTGGCGTATATTTCAGTCCCTTAACTGTGTTAAATTTATGATTATTATTATTATAAAGATTTTGGTTTTGGTAGGAATTCGGATTAATTTCAATGTTTTTGCATAAAACTATGTACTACTACTGATTAATTGAGATGAGTAGTTGTATACCCACTGATATCAACCAGTAATCATTCCTAGCTGGTTAGATCAAAGTGGTCTAAACCACCGCAAGACGGCTGTTTCGCTCGTGTGAGACTGATCCGATCACTGGTGTAATAACCGATGTGACTCGGCTGAGAGAGTTGAATCAGTTCAAATCACACCGGATTTCTAACTAGCTACTTGGACGATCATTTATGCATTTATGTTTGCTTTTTTGATTGTCATTCATGGTATCAGGTAGATCATGCACGCATTGTGATCTGAATAGTTTTACTTATCGAAGAAAACTGTGTTTTGAAATTGTCTAAACTGCAAATTGAGAATTTGGTTTGATTTCAGTGTAGACTTTGTCACAAATCAACACCATGGGTATACACTGCTCGAGAGTTTCGAAGTAGGATGAAGCTTCCCTCCGGTGTAATTTCTTTCTTAAGTGATCCATTCGCTTATGTTGGTTAGTGAAAGTATCTTGTTGCTTTTATTTTATTTTCCTCTATTCTTTGACATTATTTGTTTGCATCCAACAACAATAATAATAACGGTTATTTTTTTATAGTCAGCTGTATCACACAATCCATACTATAATCCTATGGAGTTTACCAGTTCTAGTATTTCTCAGTTGAATAGTTCCTTAACACCAGGGGCAGGATTCCCTAGACCTGTACAACCAAGTATGCCTCCTCTGCCACCATCTCTGCAAACAGCAGGATCTGCCCTTAGTCAACCAAATGTGCCTTATCCTTCATCAATGAATAATTCTATCCCGTCAATGAATACAAGTGTACCTCCACGACAAGGACAACCGCAACCACAACTTCCACCAATGCCACCATCACAACCATCATTTGAACAGTTACCACCTGCAAAGACAACTCCTGTTCTGTCACCACCCCTTTCAGTATATCCACAAATGCCAGGGGGAGGAGTATACCAACAGTACCAACCACAGCAGCATCAACTACAACAACAACAACCAGACCCATATCCTCAACAATTTCAGAATACTCAGTTTTCACCTTCACCATCATCTTTAGCTCCGCGACAAGCTTCATCGACATCACCAACTATCTGGCCAGCAGCACCTCCACTGTGTAGTATACCTAAGACGAGTATAGATTCAACTCCTTATACTGATAGCAACAATATTTTAACATCAAATTCTTCTCCTGATGGTTCTGTCAATGTTAATACTGTTTCACAGACTTCAAATGTCAATTCAGATACTACTACTACTACTCCTGCTAATAGCAGTGGTAATGACGTTTGCTTATTACCGGAAGAATATAATTCAATACGTAAAGTACTAATTGATTTAATATATAATTGTCGTCAAACTGGAGGCAAAGTAAGCATGTTTTGATTTATTTGGTTTTTCTTTGTTGTGTGAAATGAAGGAAAAGAATCCGAGTAATTTCTCAATACACCTGGACATATGCCTCACTCACCTTATCCCGGTGAGTAAGTGATGGTGTTTCCACTGACACCGGGACCTACCGTTTATTTATCGTTTCAAACACCAAATCATCACTCGTTAAGAATCCAGGTACATCCAACTGACGGGTTCCAAACAAGACGAAATGCACACCCTGAGCTCCCCTGCTAGTTTTACATCAACCAAAATAACATCACTTTCATCTTCAGATATTGTCGAAGCGTCCGTACTAGAAGTTGACATAGCAGCAAAGAGGTCCGTTAAGTCAATCATTTGGAAATGCAGATTCACCTAAAAACAAATAATTACTTTCATCCAGTCTATTTCCGATTTAAATCCTGACCTAACTAGTTGATCCTGGATATTAACTGACGTAGTGTCATCCCGGCCTTGCATATTAAAATGCAGCTAAATGACCTGATGCATCGGAAATGTATTGCTGATTTCTCCTTACATCAGTTCATACATTAGGACTGATGAAGTATATCATTACATTTTTTTCGTTGAGTTCCAAGTGGAACATTGGGTTTTGAAGTTTCATTAGCGGTGATTTCGTTTTTACGAGGTCGAGTTTCTAGCCTCACACCCGACGTTCCCTTGCTTTTATCGGCTAGTAAACTAGTGGCGAGGCTTAGGAGTAGTACATCGGCCGGGAATCGAACTCTGGACTACTTATGAGTGATTAACAAGCATTCTACGATTGAACCGTCTACACATGTAGTGTACATTTGATAATATGCGCATAGAATAATCTTTATTATGAATAAAAAATTTTTCAAATTCTGCTTTTATTTTCTTTTTTAGCAATATCGTAATAAACTAGATGATGTAGAACGTCGTTTAGACCAATTTTTCAAGAATATCTCTACTGGTACATTACAATTGACTGGTTCCACTTTTGAATGTCTGCAACAGTGTACCCTGTTAGCTGAACAATTCAATTATACTGAAGCATTGAAACAAGTGAATTTGTTAATTCAGTCAGCTTTTCAATTACCAGATATTCAGTGTTTTGGTCCAGCATTAAAAATATTAATGCAAACAGCCAAACAATTATATCCAACATCCTCTCCAACTTCTGCTGCTGCTGCTGCTTCGACTTCAGCTTCAACACCGGTGAATCAGTATCCAGTTGTGTCTCATCGTATTCATTAATTAATTAACAGACTGAACAAGTGAATAACATTTCAACAATTACAAAAATAGTAACAAAATGCATAAAGTATATGGTGGTTTACTCTCTGATACTTGCCTTTTTTTGTCCGACGTAGTTATTAGATAAATATACTGGTGTGTACACACGCCTACGCACGTACATTTCTGGACGAAAATCTTGTTATCCAACAACCGTCTCTTGTAAGCATCCCTACATCTCGACTGTTTTCTGTAGCAGTTGTTATACACTGGTGCTTTTTTGTCTACTAAAGCATATTTTATGCACTATTTGTCTTTCGTTCTTTTCTACTTGGTTTTCTTAACCTAATCTTTTCACACCCACCTACATGACACCCTAATACTATTACGTAATAGTATCTGTTTCCATTGTTTTACTTAATAAAAATTAATTTTTATTCTCGGAAATGAATTTAACTTGAGAATCAGACGTATAATGGCTAGTTACTTTGTTCCTTTGAGTTTTAATTGCTGCTTTGTTCTATTCTGTTCTGTTTTGGTTGTGTTAGTTTATTTTACTTGATTACCGTTTCCACCCTCCCCTGCTCCCCCCGCACCTTTCTAACTTCGCTTTTTTGCGCTATTATTGTTATTTTCATTTAATATGCAGGCAATGATTGAATGATAAGAGGAGAGAAGTCAAGTGAACACACACACACACACATTATCTTTCGATATTTAATAAGACTTTTTGTTCGGTGAATGGTATTTTGAATCTCCTGCTAACCCATCCCCGCCAAATTATCGAATTCCATCAGTAAAAGTGATATTTTTTTTATTATTTCATGTGATTTTGGATGGTGGGTGTATTTATGTGTGTAACATCTGCCACTAGGCTGTTTACATCATCACGACTGTTATGTGCGTGCGTGTATATCTGTGTTTTTTAAATGGTATTTTAACACTTTTCCTTGTTTCTTCTTCTTCATTTTTAATAAAAATTTGTCTTGTCTTCTTATTTTATGAATTCTCCACTTTGTTTTGATCTTTTTGTACTACTTAAATGGTTGTTATAAGTAGGAATACACACCAGAAGTGTTGTATCATCTTTTCTCTCTGTCACTATGGTGAATTTTCACAATATAATAGGATGACCTTGACGTATTACTCTGTATAGAATAACATTTGGCTCATTCATTGGCCTAAGAGCATAGTTTTGCAGTCGAATGGGTTAGGGATTCGAGTACCCTCACCCCCGGATATATTACTTCAGTATGGGTAGCTAACTAGGTAGTATCACTTATCGACAGCCCTGCCACGATATGGAGGTATACCTGTTAGCCTGATACTTGATAGATTTGTCCTAGATCACTGAGTCGGGCAGGTAAACAAAAAAAGTTAGGAGTTAATGTTGCTTATCTCTTCTTTGAGCAGATTGTTTCATCACTGAATGCAGAATGTCAAAATCATTGACTAAAGTATAAAGTTTTTTGAGGTGGAAAACTTTTAAATATGATAGAACCACCTCTTAACAATTGTAAAAGTATATTTTAAAAACCGTTGACTACTCAAAGACTATTCGTTGCAAATAAGAAAATGAGGCGCACAATTATTACCACTGTTAACTTTGGTAACGAATTTTAGCTGGTTCCACACTTACCCATATGCCTTCGTTTCCTCTTCACATTGTCTTCCTCGACCCCATGCCCAATTTATCGTTTTCCATTCGAGTTCCACTCGACGGCCTTCTCAGTGTATGTTCAATCTATCTACTTTTCATTCTGCATATTCATTGGACGATAGGTTCGTGGTCGGTTCATTGCCTATCTAGCAGAATTCTTTGTTGTTTTTGTTCCCCAGCTGGTCATTTGATCTTTATTATCGAGCCAGTGAAGGTAGCTGTTAATAAAAGTCTTCAATAGTATGTTGAAACTGCCTTCTGTAACGTCCACATCAAGTCGCTGAACCATATAGAAGTGCTGACTGATTCGAAATCAGTGTTGAAAATTTGCATCTTGTTCTTTGGTGAAGAGTGCTGCAGATCTCCGCATCAGCCTTGACATCTTCACTAGTCCCACCTATAGGTTAAAGGACAATGCGTAGATCAGGTAGGTGAAGAAGACAACTTCATTTAGATTCCCCCGTTGATGATGATTGATGTTCACCTAAAGTCTCATCGTGGTTTTTTTGGAAGCTGGAGGAAACCGGATTCAGTTAATCTCCCACTTGGATCTCCATGAGACTACGGGAAACTATAAGAAGTCAGAAATTATCGTGACTGCTTTTTTCAAAATAAGCAACTGAGGTACACAGCATTGGTATATTATAATGGCAGGTACTACATTGATATAATCAGTATTGAGAAACATCTGTTAAAAAACTAAGGCTGTATTTATCAAACTGTTAATTGTAGGTCCTTATTTCAGTAACTCGTAGTTTGTCTACTTTCAACAACTGTCTCATCGAAGGACATTTGTGATCAATTATCTCTACACCCAATTGGTTTGACTCCATTAACTACAATGTCTTAGTAGAACGTTGCGAATATAATCTCGAATCCAGTAACTAATATGTACTGGTTAGTTGATGGCATGGTTCCAAGAGACGAATTAGCTGTTCGATACTCGTTGATTCTATTGGTTCTTTCCTTCACATGTATGTATTAGTCATTATCTATGAAGATGCACCACGACTAACAGCAACAATCATCGTTATTAGGCGAAACCTAATTTTTCATTTATCTGGACAGTATCGTTTCTACCACAATTGAGACGGATGACAACATCAAATCCAGTCAGGATCGGATCTGAAAAGCAAGATAAGCTTTTATTACTTTTAAATCAGTATAGTGATGTAAACAAGATCCGAATTTTCAGAGACGCGCCTCACTAAAAGTATTTACAACAGACTATTGTAGACCTTCATCAACACCAGCCACTAGTGACTCCACTCTGAAGAATAATTAGATGGCTGGTCAGAAAGGTTAAGCAACAAGGAACCGACCGAGAACCCAATACTCAACAAATAAACATGGAAATAGATCAGACATACAGTGAAGAGACTGTTGAGCAGCACTACACACCAGGCAGGCTGTTGAGTGCAACAGTGGGTTGAATGTCCGATGGTGACATCAAGAAGATCATGTGAAAAAGAACTGAAAGTTTGTATGCAGTCGTGAAGCCAGTAGTAAGTGATGACGGAGAAGAGAGGGAAACGAAAACGTCCCGTTGAAGCTGTCCGCATATTCCAATTGGAACTTAATGGAAAAAATATCAGTAACAATATTCATAACAATGAGGAATTTTTATGTAATAGTATGATCTCTACTTCTCAAATGGTTTAAATTTTCGTCAAAGTTATCATTCGTTAAAAAGTTGATGTGACTTAATTGAACTTCCTATAGATATTAAATTATGTTTTGGCATCGGTGACCCCAACTTTTCAAAAATAATCAATCAAACTGACCCAAAAGAAATGAAATAAAACAGACTGAGTATACTCATCACTTGTTGGTTATCGGAAAGAATTGCTATTCACTCGGAATAATAATGACAGATAAAAAGAAAAAATTTCTTCAAGAAGGAATATAAATTAGAGATCATTGAAAATCAGAGAACATTGAACCGTTCGGAACTCTTCAGCAATGCACACCCTTGACCCAACCATTAACTGAATCTGCAACTTTCACTTTTTAAGTGCACAGGCTCGTTGACTATTTGGCCACTTAAATTGTGTAAATGATTGATCTAGCGCTACTTTCTACCAGCATCTTCGATGAATATCCAGTTCAGTTTGACTTGATGGACCCTACTGGCCACGACTTCTCAGTACAGCTTCAGGACATACATCCAGGTGATTGAAGATTGATATTTTAATATTTAGGTTAAACAATGATTCTCATGAGTTTTAAATTTGTTAAATTTAGAGAGTAGGAATGAGTGGTTGCTCGCCGTTCAGAAGATGATAAATATTTGTAGGTGTAAACGGAACTGTTCAAAATACTTACCATTAGCTTTCCTGGGAAGTTAACACTATACAGCAGAACTCATAAGCCTGATATATATGAAGGTTAGATGATTTTCGAAGGCAGAGGGAAGAAGATACGTCTGTACTATTATCAACATTTTGTCAATCTAGAAGGTTACTTTCTCTCCGACTAGCAAAGGATTAAACGAAATAGATACAATGTCTGCTGACACTGACAACCAGAAGAAATAACCCATCACAACAAGAAATAACAGCCTTAGAAAGTTTGAGGAATGTCTAAAGCGTAATAATATGCAAAATCATACAATAGTAGTTGTGGACATATGAAATTATATTAACAGGTCCATATGATGAGAAGATTAAGAAACCTGTAGAAACGGTTATGAATAAGATCAAATAATTTGCGTCTGGCCTATTATGCTGAATGAAGTTATCTCTGGGTGAGTTGAAATCGTTTAACTCAATACCTAAAACTACCAATCCCAGAAGAATTAAAATTAACAAAGAAAGGTACCCTATGAGGCCGACAGTGGACTTGACGAACATATGAACTGTCAAAGTATTTAGCATCAGTACTATGTCCCATTAGTAATCGATCAGACTCTAGGCTAATTCATGTAATGAAATGAAAACGAGAGGAAAAGATTAGTTTTAGTGTAAGAATTTTGTACACTAATGTTCTGATTAATACAGCTCTTCACACAGTTAAGAATGAACTGGACATTGATCCTAAACTCTGAAATAGAACTAAGCTATCGGTTGATGAAATAATATTGGGTGTTCAATTATGTCTAACCTCCAGTGTATTCAAATTTAAAATAAAATATACAAACAAAAAAATGGGGTGGCAATGAGGTCACCAATATCGCCGGTAGTGACAGCAGGCATATTTATGAAAATATGGCGACGTAAAGCTATTTAAACGTTCAGTGCTTTTCTTAGATTTCTATCCAGAAATCTGGAGCGATTATTGCAAATGATTAATTAACCAAACTTTTGAGTGGTGCATAGAGTCCGAAACACACAGAATGTCTAAAGTATGGTACTATATCATGTATCAATTAATGAATACTTATGATTGGACACTAGTCACTAACTACTGTAGTATGTTTACTCCTCTGTGTGGTGCAGAATGAATTTTATCAATCAATTTTGCAATGTAGTCACCATTACGGTGCACTTTGAATTGTTGGTAATAAATGAGTGGAGGCGATCGGCAGGAAGCCTTGGATCTAGTTTGTGTGCTAGTTGGTACTCTTCACCTAGTATGGTGGCCACATTGCAAACTTGACTGTTAGGATTCGGTCTGCACCGAAGATAGGACGAGAGAGACACATTACACTAGTTACCAACTAATGTTCAGTCAGAATATCCAATACAGTCCTACAGGAGGCTCAGTGGTAATGTGTCTGACTGCATAACTGGGTAATCCTGGTTCGAATCTCAAAAGGAAGATGAATTCCTTCGAGGTTGCAGATATACGTCTTGCTGGCGAATGCCAACTAGCAGCACTAAACCTAGGTGGAAGGCTTCCTGCCAAATAACTGCGACCATTTAAATAATGAATATGATATACAGACATCAAGTTGTGAAGTGTCTGTGATTGAATAGCGTCAAATAGTTAATCACTGTCCGTCAATAGGTAGAAACAACAGAGCTGTTTCAAGTACTAACCAAAGTCAGTGAAGGCTTTTGAGTAAGCAGGGTTAAGAAGAGAGGAAAATATAAATAAAACAGACACCATTTTACCAAAAGGAGATAGTTGCTATATTTCAAATTGAATAATACATTCACTGAGATAAGCCTTAATAGCAAACAACCGTCGTGGTTATGGAGTAACAAAATATATACTCACACTGAGTAGTATAAATTGAACACAAAAGAAAGATTAATGAAGGACGGATGAGAAAGGAATTGAGACTGCTCGCAGGATATGGTGGAACACATGTGGCCAATACATTTATTGTGCTGAATTCTTAACGCCTATAAATTCAGTAGTAGAAAGAATCCTATTCACCTTCGAGTCAGAAAATGAACAGCGTGAGTTAGGTATGGCAGACTTCAAGATAAAACGAAAATAAGATGTTGGGTCGCATGATAGAGTCTTCAAAAATTCGTCATATTTTGATAGCTAACCGGACATTGAATCATCGTATCCAAGGCCGGTAAGCGTATGTTTAGTTAAATGTTTATGTTATCGAAATAGGAATCTAACTAGCCAGTGAAAAATTTAACTAAAGAAATAAGCAGAATATAAAGACAACTTTGTCGGCTTAATGAACTCAGCAGACCCAAATAGGCAGGATAATATAACTTACTAAATACCATATAGTGACTTTGACGTCATACTAAATATCCCTCAGTCAGTTAGGTTATCAGATCTAGATATCGAATGACTGATCTCGCTATGTTAAATAATCTGATAAAATTCTCTTCTATTGCAATGCGTTCATTCAACTGCATGTAATCGTATAAGAAAAGTCCAGGTTTTAACACTGTATCACTCACTGTTTATTGTATATCAGGTAAACTTATCTGACATGAAAATATCTTCTGCCACAATGGTAAAATTCTACTCGTACATTAGTTTACAGCTTTTATTAATGTCACAGAATGTGAGGACATATATAAGCTGCAAATATGATGCTATTTAATTCCAAGAAAGTAGTATAAGGCATGTTAGCGAAAAATGTAGCGAACGAAACAATTTCTCATTTTAAAAGTAATTGACGATAACATGAGTATAAATGATGATGGATACTGTAGATAAGCAAACTTTAATTTTCAAGTTAATGTGAGATGAGAGTGTTCTATACATAGGTTTCATTTCGTAAAATATAGAGTGACTGAGTTTGTCATTGTGAGGCTATACCTTTGACTAGTCCCAAGAGTTGATTGATAGGACTCCAATAGAATTGAGATATATGTTATATGATAGGGATCTGATATGTAATCACATGATGTCTGCTTTGTTTTGACAATCTGATATGTTTGTTTGTCTGATATATGTATATTGATCGTTATTCTATCATAACTCACAATATGCTTTGTCTGTCAATTAACTAAATAAACAATGTATGACATTGTGTCACCTGACATTACAACCAGTCAAAACCCAATGGTGGTAAGAAAAGCTACTGTCCATCTTATTGGTTCATGTATATTAGTCATTTTCATATATACTCTTCTATTGTACAGTTAATACACTCTTACACACTTTTCGTACACCTTAGTACTTTTCCACTCACACTCTTGTGTGATAGTTAATTTTCCTTGTTGAAAAATAAACGCATTTTCGTGAACCTGGTGGTCTTCTGATTTGCCTCATCGCGTCAGGACAAATTAAGTACTCAGCAATACCAGTCTGTACGTTATCGTCCATTATATCTCATTAGCGAATATTCATACTCGGTCACACCATAATATCGGTAACGACCCAATAAATTATTGGCGACGAGTACATAACAGGTTCTATGTCTGCTCTTGACTCATGATCTTCCACAGAAGAGTTAATTGTTGCTTGAAGGGATGAACTTATAACTATAAAAGCCTTTTAAGTTGTTGTATTAACCACTTTCCTTACACTTTCCATCACTACAGACAATAATGTGGATCTTTGATGTAATCCTTGTTTAGTGGATATGTCTATATGCATATTTTACCTTGGACAAAATAGGTGGAGAAGGATTTAAACCGAACTCTAACTGAATTAGGAGTTACTTTCTGCACCTGTACACAGAATCACGTCACACATGAACATTCAGGGTGAGTGACGATAAAAATTAGTACGGCGTTGGTGGCACAGTGGTTAGGATCTTCGCTGATCATGCACATGGTCCAGGATTCGATCCCCTGCCAACGCACACCTGATATCTATGATCGGCCTGCAAAATTTGGGCTAACGATATCACATGCTGAAAATTCCATACCTGTACCAAAAATACGGTGTGGAATCAAGCCGTAATTAAAAAAAATGCACACAATTTCACCTAAGTATACTTGAATAGGTGGTAGGTGGAAGGAAGACAGCCAATTACGATTGGAATGTTGATGAACAGGGATGACACGATGATGCAATAATATGCGCCATTTTACTCATTCAACGTGAAGTAGACAGTCCGTTATACAGAACAGAATAACAACTGAATCAAAACAAAAACTATATTTCTCAGTTGGTACAATTGGCTAGTGATGCCTGTTCAACTAAGAATCGAACACAGAATGACAGAGTGCTGAATGGAGAAAATGATTGATCGTGCACCTTCAGTTCAGCCAGTTGACTTAAACACTGTACGTTAGCAGCCAGTATTATAGGCTGTTGATGATAATAATGATAGGTGCAGAGTAACAGCGAAAGTTGGTGAACATGCAGTTTAGTTTCTCAACTTCATATCTGCTAATATATGCCATGAAGGCACATATAAAACACTAGATACCAACCTTGAGAGTACAGGAAAAAACTGCTAAAATAAGTTGTTCTGTTGTCAAAATAAAACAACATTACTTCTCATTCTGGTGATCGAGCGTGAAATGTCTACCCCTGAATAAGTCCATTGAAGACATAGGCACAAGTAACCGTCTATGGCCACATAATCCTTCTCACATGTAGACAAACTGCTTATGAAAAAATGTCGACCTCGCTGAATGATGATGGATGTGTAACACAACAATACGACTATAAAATCAAACAAATTACCATTAACTACTTTGAAAGTAAAATCAGTAGTATATGACGAGAACATCACGAATTGGCATAATTAACTCCCAACTGCACAAAATCAAAGAAAGCATTATTCTGGATGCACACAGTGAGCAAACTTAACATATTCTTGTCTAAGAATCAACCGGTAGCTTTCAAATGAGTGAGGAACCCTAATCACTGCTATTTAGTGTGCAAATTGCGCTTTTAGTGTATGGTATACGAAATTTGGCTGGTTAATAGACAGTGCCGTCGGTCGGTATGCCTTAAACTAATGAGTAAGGAAAATAGCAGATCGGTTTGATTACCGGTCCCTAGCTAAGTTCTAGACCATTTTTTGCGGGGTACAGGCTGTCCTGCTGTGTCCCCTACTTCAGGGATGTAGCGGCGTTAGCGGCCTACCCTAATAAGAAGTAAGAAAGTGAGTACTGATGGAATTGTACAAAGTTGGGTGTAGTGTTCTTCACATCTCATTGGGCACACACGCCAGGAATGCTTCCGAATGATGTTTCTTGTCCAGTCAAGGAGGCAGAATATTAGCTCACTTCAAGAAAGAGACCAAAACAAACTCCAGAACCGAAATTCGCCGGTAATAGTCTGGTTTCAGGAAAAAGAAATCATGAACTTAAACTACTAGGTTCTGGTGGAAGCTGCAAGGCTTTGTAATCTATTGCCCTACAGGAAGACGCACCAACTGGTACAACCACAGCTGTTCACTAATATTAACTGTCTGGTTATCCAATTTCCAGTTTATTTACGAAGTTAGCCAAACGAGAAATGCAGGTACATCCAGTGACGAGTCCCAACTAGGACAAAATGCGCATCCTGGATTCCACTGCTAGTCACCATCCACCAATTAACTTATCCAGACTAGTTCATCAGGAGACATAAAGTAGTCAAAACACCAAGACCCACTCTACAACTCGTCCCTAAGAAAGATGTGTACACCAAGCTACCCTATATGGGGCATCATAGCAGCTTGATAACTAGACAAAGACTGAACGCTGCAGTTGAAAAGACTTTTTATGCACCTAATATCATAATAATAGAGAGTGTAAAGCCAATGTATCTATCTAAGCCCTTCGAACATGCGAAAAGTGATGTCACATCCCACTGTATTTACCAGTTTGAATGTACGTGTGGACACATACATAGGGAGGACTCATCGATCTTTGCAAGTAAGGGCTTCAGAGCATATTTCTAAATGGCTCCAGAAACAAATAGAATCTTCAGAGCTCATTAATGGGGAGAACAGGTGACCTGGCTCCTCTATTGCGAAAAATATTATGGAGACAGGACATACAACTGACGTTTACACATCTTTTAAACCTATCTATAAAACGTGTTTGGGGCGTATCCTAAAGTTTGTGGAAGCCCTAGCAATTAGAAAGTTTAAACCACCTTTACGCGTTTTGATGCCATAGCAGATGTACTATCACCTCTGTTATTTGGTTTGGTGGTCTTCATTGTTATTTTGACCTTCAATATGTCCTTTTAACTTGACCTAAGTCTATTTTCTCACCTCTTAACTCTTTATTAATTCCATATATATTCCTATGACAAGTTCGTGTGTGATCAGATTTTTCGAAATGTGTTGCGCAAATACATTACACGATTCAGACAAATTACGTTTTCTTATTGCTTTACCTAAAGAATACTGTGTGAAAAAAAGGATTGTGAGATGTTTTCTAGTATTTGGTTTATTCATCAGTAGTCATTCGACCACCGAAACTGTAATGGGAAGAAATATTAGGTCAAAGGTTTTCATGTTCATCAGGTAACGAAAAAAGCTTACAACTCTGTACCTACTCTAAGAATCACAGTTATTACCATTCAGACATTTGTTCAAAGCTGGTTTCACAGGAAACAGTTCTGACAAGAAATAGTTAGTGATCAACTAAACACAGGAATGATGGATAAAGTTTCGAACAATAGAAATGGAAATCGGTATACAAAGCATGAAGTCTTTTTGCGGCTGAATACATCACCTATAAGCGTCTTTTCAGCGAAATGTTGAATGAAGCTTCACCCACCCAATATATGCACCATAAAAGATGAGACAGGTTCTACAATAAGAGCCGAAAATCAGTCCATCGGTATTCACATGTTGATTTCTAGATTTTCAAAACAGTGGAAGAAACATCTTTCTTTCGTAAATAAACTGGAAATTGGATAACCAGACAGTTAATATTAGTGAACAGCTGTGTTTGTACCAGTTGGTGCGTCTTCCTGTAGGGCAATAGATTACAAAGCCTTGCAGCTTCCACCAGAACCTAGTAGTTTAAGTTCATGATTTCTTTTTCCTGAAACCAGACTATTACCGGCGAATTTCGGTTCTGGAGTTTGTTTTGGTCTCTTTCTTGAAGTGAGCTAATATTCTGCCTCCTTGACTGGACAAGAAACATCATTCGGAAGCATTCCTGGCGTGTGTGCCCAATGAGATGTGAAGAACACTACACCCAACTTTGTACAATTCCATCAGTACTCACTTTCTTACTTCTTATTAGGGTAGGCCGCTAACGCCGCTACATCCCTGAAGTAGGGGACACAGCAGGACAGCCTGTACCCCGCAAAAAATGGTCTAGAACTTAGCTAGGGACCGGTAATCAAACCGATCTGCTATTTTCCTTACTCATTAGTTTAAGGCATACCGACCGACGGCACTGTCTATTAACCAGCCAAATTTCGTATACCATACACTAAAAGCGCAATTTGCACACTAAATAGCAGTGATTAGGGTTCCTCACTCATTTGAAAGCTACCGGTTGATTCTTAGACAAGAATATGTTAAGTTTGCTCACTGTGTGCATCCAGAATAATGCTTTCTTTGATTTTGTGCAGTTGGGAGTTAATTATGCCAATTCGTGATGTTCTCGTCATATACTACTGATTTTACTTTCAAAGTAGTTAATGGTAATTTGTTTGATTTTATAGTCGTATTGTTGTGTTACACATCCATCATCATTCAGCGAGGTCGACATTTTTTCATAAGCAGTTTGTCTACATGTGAGAAGGATTATGTGGCCATAGACGGTTACTTGTGCCTATGTCTTCAATGGACTTATTCAGGGGTAGACATTTCACGCTCGATCACCAGAATGAGAAGTAATGTTGTTTTATTTTGACAACAGAACAACTTATTTTAGCAGTTTTTTCCTGTACTCTCAAGGTTGGTATCTAGTGTTTTATATGTGCCTTCATGGCATATATTAGCAGATATGAAGTTGAGAAACTAAACTGCATGTTCACCAACTTTCGCTGTTACTCTGCACCTATCATTATTATCATCAACAGCCTATAATACTGGCTGCTAACGTACAGTGTTTAAGTCAACTGGCTGAACTGAAGGTGCACGATCAATCATTTTCTCCATTCAGCACTCTGTCATTCTGTGTTCGATTCTTAGTTGAACAGGCATCACTAGCCAATTGTACCAACTGAGAAATATAGTTTTTGTTTTGATTCAGTTGTTATTCTGTTCTGTATAACGGACTGTCTACTTCACGTTGAATGAGTAAAATGGCGCATATTATTGCATCATCGTGTCATCCCTGTTCATCAACATTCCAATCGTAATTGGCTGTCTTCCTTCCACCTACCACCTATTCAAGTATACTTAGGTGAAATTGTGTGCATTTTTTTTAATTACGGCTTGATTCCACACCGTATTTTTGGTACAGGTATGGAATTTTCAGCATGTGATATCGTTAGCCCAAATTTTGCAGGCCGATCATAGATATCAGGTGTGCGTTGGCAGGGGATCGAATCCTGGACCATGTGCATGATCAGCGAAGATCCTAACCACTGTGCCACCAACGCCGTACTAATTTTTATCGTCACTCACCCTGAATGTTCATGTGTGACGTGATTCTGTGTACAGGTGCAGAAAGTAACTCCTAATTCAGTTAGAGTTCGGTTTAAATCCTTCTCCACCTATTTTGTCCAAGGTAAAATATGCATATAGACATATCCACTAAACAAGGATTACATCAAAGATCCACATTATTGTCTGTAGTGATGGAAAGTGTAAGGAAAGTGGTTAATACAACAACTTAAAAGGCTTTTATAGTTATAAGTTCATCCCTTCAAGCAACAATTAACTCTTCTGTGGAAGATCATGAGTCAAGAGCAGACATAGAACCTGTTATGTACTCGTCGCCAATAATTTATTGGGTCGTTACCGATATTATGGTGTGACCGAGTATGAATATTCGCTAATGAGATATAATGGACGATAACGTACAGACTGGTATTGCTGAGTACTTAATTTGTCCTGACGCGATGAGGCAAATCAGAAGACCACCAGGTTCACGAAAATGCGTTTATTTTTCAACAAGGAAAATTAACTATCACACAAGAGTGTGAGTGGAAAAGTACTAAGGTGTACGAAAAGTGTGTAAGAGTGTATTAACTGTACAATAGAAGAGTATATATGAAAATGACTAATATACATGAACCAATAAGATGGACAGTAGCTTTTCTTACCACCATTGGGTTTTGACTGGTTGTAATGTCAGGTGACACAATGTCATACATTGTTTATTTAGTTAATTGACAGACAAAGCATATTGTGAGTTATGATAGAATAACGATCAATATACATATATCAGACAAACAAACATATCAGATTGTCAAAACAAAGCAGACATCATGTGATTACATATCAGATCCCTATCATATAACATATATCTCAATTCTATTGGAGTCCTATCAATCAACTCTTGGGACTAGTCAAAGGTATAGCCTCACAATGACAAACTCAGTCACTCTATATTTTACGAAATGAAACCTATGTATAGAACACTCTCATCTCACATTAACTTGAAAATTAAAGTTTGCTTATCTACAGTATCCATCATCATTTATACTCATGTTATCGTCAATTACTTTTAAAATGAGAAATTGTTTCGTTCGCTACATTTTTCGCTAACATGCCTTATACTACTTTCTTGGAATTAAATAGCATCATATTTGCAGCTTATATATGTCCTCACATTCTGTGACATTAATAAAAGCTGTAAACTAATGTACGAGTAGAATTTTACCATTGTGGCAGAAGATATTTTCATGTCAGATAAGTTTACCTGATATACAATAAACAGTGAGTGATACAGTGTTAAAACCTGGACTTTTCTTATACGATTACATGCAGTTGAATGAACGCATTGCAATAGAAGAGAATTTTATCAGATTATTTAACATAGCGAGATCAGTCATTCGATATCTAGATCTGATAACCTAACTGACTGAGGGATATTTAGTATGACGTCAAAGTCACTATATGGTATTTAGTAAGTTATATTATCCTGCCTATTTGGGTCTGCTGAGTTCATTAAGCCGACAAAGTTGTCTTTATATTCTGCTTATTTCTTTAGTTAAATTTTTCACTGGCTAGTTAGATTCCTATTTCGATAACATAAACATTTAACTAAACATACGCTTACCGGCCTTGGATACGATGATTCAATGTCCGGTTAGCTATCAAAATATGACGAATTTTTGAAGACTCTATCATGCGACCCAACATCTTATTTTCGTTTTATCTTGAAGTCTGCCATACCTAACTCACGCTGTTCATTTTCTGACTCGAAGGTGAATAGGATTCTTTCTACTACTGAATTTATAGGCATTAAGAATTCAGCACAATAAATGTATTGGCCACATGTGTTCCACCATATCCTGCGAGCAGTCTCAATTCCTTTCTCATCCGTCCTTCATTAATCTTTCTTTTGTGTTCAATTTATACTACTCAGTGTGAGTATATATTTTGTTACTCCATAACCACGACGGTTGTTTGCTATTAAGGCTTATCTCAGTGAATGTATTATTCAATTTGAAATATAGCAACTATCTCCTTTTGGTAAAATGGTGTCTGTTTTATTTATATTTTCCTCTCTTCTTAACCCTGCTTACTCAAAAGCCTTCACTGACTTTGGTTAGTACTTGAAACAGCTCTGTTGTTTCTACCTATTGACGGACAGTGATTAACTATTTGACGCTATTCAATCACAGACACTTCACAACTTGATGTCTGTATATCATATTCATTATTTAAATGGTCGCAGTTATTTGGCAGGAAGCCTTCCACCTAGGTTTAGTGCTGCTAGTTGGCATTCGCCAGCAAGACGTATATCTGCAACCTCGAAGGAATTCATCTTCCTTTTGAGATTCGAACCAGGATTACCCAGTTATGCAGTCAGACACATTACCACTGAGCCTCCTGTAGGACTGTATTGGATATTCTGACTGAACATTAGTTGGTAACTAGTGTAATGTGTCTCTCTCGTCCTATCTTCGGTGCAGACCGAATCCTAACAGTCAAGTTTGCAATGTGGCCACCATACTAGGTGAAGAGTACCAACTAGCACACAAACTAGATCCAAGGCTTCCTGCCGATCGCCTCCACTCATTTATTACCAACAATTCAAAGTGCACCGTAATGGTGACTACATTGCAAAATTGATTGATAAAATTCATTCTGCACCACACAGAGGAGTAAACATACTACAGTAGTTAGTGACTAGTGTCCAATCATAAGTATTCATTAATTGATACATGATATAGTACCATACTTTAGACATTCTGTGTGTTTCGGACTCTATGCACCACTCAAAAGTTTGGTTAATTAATCATTTGCAATAATCGCTCCAGATTTCTGGATAGAAATCTAAGAAAAGCACTGAACGTTTAAATAGCTTTACGTCGCCATATTTTCATAAATATGCCTGCTGTCACTACCGGCGATATTGGTGACCTCATTGCCACCCCATTTTTTTGTTTGTATATTTTATTTTAAATTTGAATACACTGGAGGTTAGACATAATTGAACACCCAATATTATTTCATCAACCGATAGCTTAGTTCTATTTCAGAGTTTAGGATCAATGTCCAGTTCATTCTTAACTGTGTGAAGAGCTGTATTAATCAGAACATTAGTGTACAAAATTCTTACACTAAAACTAATCTTTTCCTCTCGTTTTCATTTCATTACATGAATTAGCCTAGAGTCTGATCGATTACTAATGGGACATAGTACTGATGCTAAATACTTTGACAGTTCATATGTTCGTCAAGTCCACTGTCGGCCTCATAGGGTACCTTTCTTTGTTAATTTTAATTCTTCTGGGATTGGTAGTTTTAGGTATTGAGTTAAACGATTTCAACTCACCCAGAGATAACTTCATTCAGCATAATAGGCCAGACGCAAATTATTTGATCTTATTCATAACCGTTTCTACAGGTTTCTTAATCTTCTCATCATATGGACCTGTTAATATAATTTCATATGTCCACAACTACTATTGTATGATTTTGCATATTATTACGCTTTAGACATTCCTCAAACTTTCTAAGGCTGTTATTTCTTGTTGTGATGGGTTATTTCTTCTGGTTGTCAGTGTCAGCAGACATTGTATCTATTTCGTTTAATCCTTTGCTAGTCGGAGAGAAAGTAACCTTCTAGATTGACAAAATGTTGATAATAGTACAGACGTATCTTCTTCCCTCTGCCTTCGAAAATCATCTAACCTTCATATATATCAGGCTTATGAGTTCTGCTGTATAGTGTTAACTTCCCAGGAAAGCTAATGGTAAGTATTTTGAACAGTTCCGTTTACACCTACAAATATTTATCATCTTCTGAACGGCGAGCAACCACTCATTCCTACTCTCTAAATTTAACAAATTTAAAACTCATGAGAATCATTGTTTAACCTAAATATTAAAATATCAATCTTCAATCACCTGGATGTATGTCCTGAAGCTGTACTGAGAAGTCGTGGCCAGTAGGGTCCATCAAGTCAAACTGAACTGGATATTCATCGAAGATGCTGGTAGAAAGTAGCGCTAGATCAATCATTTACACAATTTAAGTGGCCAAATAGTCAACGAGCCTGTGCACTTAAAAAGTGAAAGTTGCAGATTCAGTTAATGGTTGGGTCAAGGGTGTGCATTGCTGAAGAGTTCCGAACGGTTCAATGTTCTCTGATTTTCAATGATCTCTAATTTATATTCCTTCTTGAAGAAATTTTTTCTTTTTATCTGTCATTATTATTCCGAGTGAATAGCAATTCTTTCCGATAACCAACAAGTGATGAGTATACTCAGTCTGTTTTATTTCATTTCTTTTGGGTCAGTTTGATTGATTATTTTTGAAAAGTTGGGGTCACCGATGCCAAAACATAATTTAATATCTATAGGAAGTTCAATTAAGTCACATCAACTTTTTAACGAATGATAACTTTGACGAAAATTTAAACCATTTGAGAAGTAGAGATCATACTATTACATAAAAATTCCTCATTGTTATGAATATTGTTACTGATATTTTTTCCATTAAGTTCCAATTGGAATATGCGGACAGCTTCAACGGGACGTTTTCGTTTCCCTCTCTTCTCCGTCATCACTTACTACTGGCTTCACGACTGCATACAAACTTTCAGTTCTTTTTCACATGATCTTCTTGATGTCACCATCGGACATTCAACCCACTGTTGCACTCAACAGCCTGCCTGGTGTGTAGTGCTGCTCAACAGTCTCTTCACTGTATGTCTGATCTATTTCCATGTTTATTTGTTGAGTATTGGGTTCTCGGTCGGTTCCTTGTTGCTTAACCTTTCTGACCAGCCATCTAATTATTCTTCAGAGTGGAGTCACTAGTGGCTGGTGTTGATGAAGGTCTACAATAGTCTGTTGTAAATACTTTTAGTGAGGCGCGTCTCTGAAAATTCGGATCTTGTTTACATCACTATACTGATTTAAAAGTAATAAAAGCTTATCTTGCTTTTCAGATCCGATCCTGACTGGATTTGATGTTGTCATCCGTCTCAATTGTGGTAGAAACGATACTGTCCAGATAAATGAAAAATTAGGTTTCGCCTAATAACGATGATTGTTGCTGTTAGTCGTGGTGCATCTTCATAGATAATGACTAATACATACATGTGAAGGAAAGAACCAATAGAATCAACGAGTATCGAACAGCTAATTCGTCTCTTGGAACCATGCCATCAACTAACCAGTACATATTAGTTACTGGATTCGAGATTATATTCGCAACGTTCTACTAAGACATTGTAGTTAATGGAGTCAAACCAATTGGGTGTAGAGATAATTGATCACAAATGTCCTTCGATGAGACAGTTGTTGAAAGTAGACAAACTACGAGTTACTGAAATAAGGACCTACAATTAACAGTTTGATAAATACAGCCTTAGTTTTTTAACAGATGTTTCTCAATACTGATTATATCAATGTAGTACCTGCCATTATAATATACCAATGCTGTGTACCTCAGTTGCTTATTTTGAAAAAAGCAGTCACGATAATTTCTGACTTCTTATAGTTTCCCGTAGTCTCATGGAGATCCAAGTGGGAGATTAACTGAATCCGGTTTCCTCCAGCTTCCAAAAAAACCACGATGAGACTTTAGGTGAACATCAATCATCATCAACGGGGGAATCTAAATGAAGTTGTCTTCTTCACCTACCTGATCTACGCATTGTCCTTTAACCTATAGGTGGGACTAGTGAAGATGTCAAGGCTGATGCGGAGATCTGCAGCACTCTTCACCAAAGAACAAGATGCAAATTTTCAACACTGATTTCGAATCAGTCAGCACTTCTATATGGTTCAGCGACTTGATGTGGACGTTACAGAAGGCAGTTTCAACATACTATTGAAGACTTTTATTAACAGCTACCTTCACTGGCTCGATAATAAAGATCAAATGACCAGCTGGGGAACAAAAACAACAAAGAATTCTGCTAGATAGGCAATGAACCGACCACGAACCTATCGTCCAATGAATATGCAGAATGAAAAGTAGATAGATTGAACATACACTGAGAAGGCCGTCGAGTGGAACTCGAATGGAAAACGATAAATTGGGCATGGGGTCGAGGAAGACAATGTGAAGAGGAAACGAAGGCATATGGGTAAGTGTGGAACCAGCTAAAATTCGTTACCAAAGTTAACAGTGGTAATAATTGTGCGCCTCATTTTCTTATTTGCAACGAATAGTCTTTGAGTAGTCAACGGTTTTTAAAATATACTTTTACAATTGTTAAGAGGTGGTTCTATCATATTTAAAAGTTTTCCACCTCAAAAAACTTTATACTTTAGTCAATGATTTTGACATTCTGCATTCAGTGATGAAACAATCTGCTCAAAGAAGAGATAAGCAACATTAACTCCTAACTTTTTTTGTTTACCTGCCCGACTCAGTGATCTAGGACAAATCTATCAAGTATCAGGCTAACAGGTATACCTCCATATCGTGGCAGGGCTGTCGATAAGTGATACTACCTAGTTAGCTACCCATACTGAAGTAATATATCCGGGGGTGAGGGTACTCGAATCCCTAACCCATTCGACTGCAAAACTATGCTCTTAGGCCAATGAATGAGCCAAATGTTATTCTATACAGAGTAATACGTCAAGGTCATCCTATTATATTGTGAAAATTCACCATAGTGACAGAGAGAAAAGATGATACAACACTTCTGGTGTGTATTCCTACTTATAACAACCATTTAAGTAGTACAAAAAGATCAAAACAAAGTGGAGAATTCATAAAATAAGAAGACAAGACAAATTTTTATTAAAAATGAAGAAGAAGAAACAAGGAAAAGTGTTAAAATACCATTTAAAAAACACAGATATACACGCACGCACATAACAGTCGTGATGATGTAAACAGCCTAGTGGCAGATGTTACACACATAAATACACCCACCATCCAAAATCACATGAAATAATAAAAAAAATATCACTTTTACTGATGGAATTCGATAATTTGGCGGGGATGGGTTAGCAGGAGATTCAAAATACCATTCACCGAACAAAAAGTCTTATTAAATATCGAAAGATAATGTGTGTGTGTGTGTGTTCACTTGACTTCTCTCCTCTTATCATTCAATCATTGCCTGCATATTAAATGAAAATAACAATAATAGCGCAAAAAAGCGAAGTTAGAAAGGTGCGGGGGGAGCAGGGGAGGGTGGAAACGGTAATCAAGTAAAATAAACTAACACAACCAAAACAGAACAGAATAGAACAAAGCAGCAATTAAAACTCAAAGGAACAAAGTAACTAGCCATTATACGTCTGATTCTCAAGTTAAATTCATTTCCGAGAATAAAAATTAATTTTTATTAAGTAAAACAATGGAAACAGATACTATTACGTAATAGTATTAGGGTGTCATGTAGGTGGGTGTGAAAAGATTAGGTTAAGAAAACCAAGTAGAAAAGAACGAAAGACAAATAGTGCATAAAATATGCTTTAGTAGACAAAAAAGCACCAGTGTATAACAACTGCTACAGAAAACAGTCGAGATGTAGGGATGCTTACAAGAGACGGTTGTTGGATAACAAGATTTTCGTCCAGAAATGTACGTGCGTAGGCGTGTGTACACACCAGTATATTTATCTAATAACTACGTCGGACAAAAAAAGGCAAGTATCAGAGAGTAAACCACCATATACTTTATGCATTTTGTTACTATTTTTGTAATTGTTGAAATGTTATTCACTTGTTCAGTCTGTTAATTAATTAATGAATACGATGAGACACAACTGGATACTGATTCACCGGTGTTGAAGCTGAAGTCGAAGCAGCAGCAGCAGCAGAAGTTGGAGAGGATGTTGGATATAATTGTTTGGCTGTTTGCATTAATATTTTTAATGCTGGACCAAAACACTGAATATCTGGTAATTGAAAAGCTGACTGAATTAACAAATTCACTTGTTTCAATGCTTCAGTATAATTGAATTGTTCAGCTAACAGGGTACACTGTTGCAGACATTCAAAAGTGGAACCAGTCAATTGTAATGTACCAGTAGAGATATTCTTGAAAAATTGGTCTAAACGACGTTCTACATCATCTAGTTTATTACGATATTGCTAAAAAAGAAAATAAAAGCAGAATTTGAAAAATTTTTTATTCATAATAAAGATTATTCTATGCGCATATTATCAAATGTACACTACATGTGTAGACGGTTCAATCGTAGAATGCTTGTTAATCACTCATAAGTAGTCCAGAGTTCGATTCCCGGCCGATGTACTACTCCTAAGCCTCGCCACTAGTTTACTAGCCGATAAAAGCAAGGGAACGTCGGGTGTGAGGCTAGAAACTCGACCTCGTAAAAACGAAATCACCGCTAATGAAACTTCAAAACCCAATGTTCCACTTGGAACTCAACGAAAAAAATGTAATGATATACTTCATCAGTCCTAATGTATGAACTGATGTAAGGAGAAATCAGCAATACATTTCCGATGCATCAGGTCATTTAGCTGCATTTTAATATGCAAGGCCGGGATGACACTACGTCAGTTAATATCCAGGATCAACTAGTTAGGTCAGGATTTAAATCGGAAATAGACTGGATGAAAGTAATTATTTGTTTTTAGGTGAATCTGCATTTCCAAATGATTGACTTAACGGACCTCTTTGCTGCTATGTCAACTTCTAGTACGGACGCTTCGACAATATCTGAAGATGAAAGTGATGTTATTTTGGTTGATGTAAAACTAGCAGGGGAGCTCAGGGTGTGCATTTCGTCTTGTTTGGAACCCGTCAGTTGGATGTACCTGGATTCTTAACGAGTGATGATTTGGTGTTTGAAACGATAAATAAACGGTAGGTCCCGGTGTCAGTGGAAACACCATCACTTACTCACCGGGATAAGGTGAGTGAGGCATATGTCCAGGTGTATTGAGAAATTACTCGGATTCTTTTCCTTCATTTCACACAACAAAGAAAAACCAAATAAATCAAAACATGCTTACTTTGCCTCCAGTTTGACGACAATTATATATTAAATCAATTAGTACTTTACGTATTGAATTATATTCTTCCGGTAATAAGCAAACGTCATTACCACTGCTATTAGCAGGAGTAGTAGTAGTAGTATCTGAATTGACATTTGAAGTCTGTGAAACAGTATTAACATTGACAGAACCATCAGGAGAAGAATTTGATGTTAAAATATTGTTGCTATCAGTATAAGGAGTTGAATCTATACTCGTCTTAGGTATACTACACAGTGGAGGTGCTGCTGGCCAGATAGTTGATGATGTCGATGAAGCTTGTCGTGGAGCTAAAGATGATGGTGAAGGTGAAAACTGAGTATTCTGAAATTGTTGAGGATATGGGTCTGGTTGTTGTTGTTGTAGTTGATGCTGCTGTGGTTGGTACTGTTGGTATACTCCTCCCCCTGGCATTTGTGGATATACTGAAAGGGGTGGTGACAGAACAGGAGTTGTCTTTGCAGGTGGTAACTGTTCAAATGATGGTTGTGATGGTGGCATTGGTGGAAGTTGTGGTTGCGGTTGTCCTTGTCGTGGAGGTACACTTGTATTCATTGACGGGATAGAATTATTCATTGATGAAGGATAAGGCACATTTGGTTGACTAAGGGCAGATCCTGCTGTTTGCAGAGATGGTGGCAGAGGAGGCATACTTGGTTGTACAGGTCTAGGGAATCCTGCCCCTGGTGTTAAGGAACTATTCAACTGAGAAATACTAGAACTGGTAAACTCCATAGGATTATAGTATGGATTGTGTGATACAGCTGACTATAAAAAAATAACCGTTATTATTATTGTTGTTGGATGCAAACAAATAATGTCAAAGAATAGAGGAAAATAAAATAAAAGCAACAAGATACTTTCACTAACCAACATAAGCGAATGGATCACTTAAGAAAGAAATTACACCGGAGGGAAGCTTCATCCTACTTCGAAACTCTCGAGCAGTGTATACCCATGGTGTTGATTTGTGACAAAGTCTACACTGAAATCAAACCAAATTCTCAATTTGCAGTTTAGACAATTTCAAAACACAGTTTTCTTCGATAAGTAAAACTATTCAGATCACAATGCGTGCATGATCTACCTGATACCATGAATGACAATCAAAAAAGCAAACATAAATGCATAAATGATCGTCCAAGTAGCTAGTTAGAAATCCGGTGTGATTTGAACTGATTCAACTCTCTCAGCCGAGTCACATCGGTTATTACACCAGTGATCGGATCAGTCTCACACGAGCGAAACAGCCGTCTTGCGGTGGTTTAGACCACTTTGATCTAACCAGCTAGGAATGATTACTGGTTGATATCAGTGGGTATACAACTACTCATCTCAATTAATCAGTAGTAGTACATAGTTTTATGCAAAAACATTGAAATTAATCCGAATTCCTACCAAAACCAAAATCTTTATAATAATAATAATCATAAATTTAACACAGTTAAGGGACTGAAATATACGCCAATATTATTGTTATCATTGCATTCAACCGATTGGCTTGATTGATTTGAAAACAAGAAAGAACGAACACACAATTGCAGAATGATACGACCTCATTTTATTTTACAGAGTATTGTCAACTGTAAACAGCCCAAACAATATCAAAATATAAGTTACAGAAGTTTGACTGAACATACTTTTATCACACTGACGTCGATGTTATCGATAGAAAGTATCAACAACATAATCCCGAAATGATGTAATAAAAGTAACCAAGGTTTCAAAACAATATATATATATATATATATATATATATAGAGAGAGAGAGAGAGAGAGAAGCTATGGTTACTTCATTTAGCAGAAATTATTGTTACTATCAAAATATTTAAACTCAACACCCGTATGCGGAAGGATAGTATGTTTAATGTCCCACTACCTTAGTAACTGTAATTGTTTTGTGTTCGTGCGTTATTTATGCTTGATTCTGTTGTGAAACGCTTTGCCTAGTTTCGTTTTTCACTTTCTGAGTTGAAGGATTGATAACCAGTTGACATCAGTTAGAGAACCATTTGAAAATCTGTGGGTACTGGACAGGTGTTCCCTCCTAGTTTGAGATTCTTCATCAGTACGCACCCACCAGGATCCGGGCTCAGGACCTTCTCCTTACAAGGCAAGCTCGCCCATGAATTAAGTCTTCTGTCAGTCCTTGATGTATAGTGCAGCCGCCAGCCGATGTCATCGGTGAGTAACTGTCCTCTTACCTGACTTTGTGGACCTCGCTAGTCACGACTTCTCACTAGAACTGCAGGTAACTCCCTGTATAGAACCAATCACTACTGAGCATCTATTAAGTTTCCAAACTTACTTACCTGCTTGTCTGTGTCATAATCCTACTTTTACTTTTCATTGCCACCCTCTTGCACTTTCCACCACATTATGCATAAATCTGTTCTCTCTCTAGTCGATCCTTGCTTCTATACTATATATGAACTCTGCTAGCCGCTCTTTTCCTGTTTGATTAAACTATAAATATTTAGCCATTTTAACAATGAATACTTAGATAATTCTACTTAGATAATTTTTAAAATTATATGCTATCTAAATTTTTTTCTTGATTTCAGCTTGATAACGATAAGTTGGACATCACTGTGATGAAAGTATGTTTAGTCACACCTTTTGTAACTCATATTTTGATATTGTTTAGGTTGTATGCAGTTGACAAGAATCCGCGAAATAAAACGAATTTGTACAATCCCGCAAATGTATGTTCATTTATTCTTTGTTCAAATATTATCAATGTTGTTTGAAAAGTTAAATAAAAGCAGCTAAGGTGGGTAAATAATAGGCAAATGTTGAATGATCTAAACAGAGGTCCTGGTGGACAGACATCACAAACACAGGATAAGGCATAACTGTGGTACATTCCAAGTTATCAGTAACCCACATCACATACATCAAAATAAAATGTAACAAGTGAGGAAAATAATGCCTAACAATTTGCATGGAAACACGACATGAATGCACAAAAGCTATGATGATTAATCACTCTGAGCCACATAACACTTATAATCCTTCAACCACTCACCCACCACGAGGTCAATCACCAGCCCAAATAGCTCAGTTGTGACGTATCCGACTGCAGGCGGCACTGGGCGACGCGAATTCAAATCTCAGAAGGGAAATGACTTCCTTCAAGTTTGCAGATACGCCTTGCTGATGATTACTTCCAACCACCTAATATCAACAATTCAAAGTGCACCGTGATGGTAAGTCACCTAGAATGGTGGCCATGTTGCAGACTTGATTGACAGAATTCAGTCTGTACCAAAGATAGGAGTAGACACATTACACTAGTTACTCACTAGTGTCCAATCAACGTTTTATTGTCTTCAAACTATGTTTAGGCAGTCAACTTAAACTTCCACGTATGACTCCACACAGCCTCGTTAATGACTTCATGAAGTGATTTTGCATTCTTGCTTTCCTTTTATTTAGCCTCAAACTTTCAGCTTTTGTAGTTTCAGCAGCGGTAGCGTTTTTTGTACGAGGTAGGGTCACTGGCCTAGAACCCAACCTTTCCTCGTTTATCTGGGTTTACTAGGAATGCGTTGGCCAGAAATCACATCCGAGTCACTTGCAGAGTGCTTGGCAAATACCCTACAACTGAGCCGTAGTTTTTGCTTTGTGTTAGTCTAATCTTATTCACCTAGGGGTGAGTTATTATGTACAAATGCGTATAACCAAATGTTGAAACTACGCACAAATCAATAGAGGCTGAAGATTTCATCGAATGGATTACACCTTCAATCGAAGTGCTAACCACCCCACCCTGCATGATGGGATCCACGTAACAGAAGGCAAAAAAAGTCACGTAAACGAATTTTTTGAAAAACTTAAATTCTTCCTACACTGTTTTGCTAGTAAAATGAACTTGTATCATCTCAGACAATCCCATTTAGTTTCCTACAAGATCTAGTTACCGATTGGAAGCTGGAAGTTTATCAGTCAAGTGTGTAATGCAGTCACACTAAGCTGGTTGGTATGATACTAGTAGGATTTCTGTGAATTGAATTTCATTTTCCTAAATAGTTCCTCACTACAGTAACTTATACGTGGTTATCGTAATTCAATCTATTTTGTACGGAGCAAAGGACTTACATATATACTAAAAGTTAAACACTTACTTCTCTTTTTCTAAAGTTAATGATCAGTTTGTTGGCTATGGAAGACATACTGCGGTGATTAACTTTATTTCAACATTGTTGACTGACTATACAAATTATCTGGTGATAAAAATTCCAACTTGTATACTTATTTCAATTAAGCATGCGGTCACGAAGCAACATTATTTAGAAAATAATAACTGAAAACTAGGGTTTAACAGACAGCTGTTCCATCGTAGTCTGGAACCCCTTGGCAGCGTATGAACCCATCAGAGACCAATGAAGCCAGGCACCTTTAAGTTGCGAGCCCAACCCATTGACTATCTAGCCAATGGGTCAGAATTCAATGACCTACGAGTTCTAACTTAGTTAAGAAGATGGAGTCAGCTAACTGATTACATTGTGGAGCTACATAGATTGAGATAGCTAGGACACTAGTTGTGTGTACCAAGTCATTAGCTTCATCACCAAGCAATGTCAGTTAAAGTCAGATTAGGTGGGTGTATATAGATTCAACAGGGGTGGTCAAACAAAAAGGTGACACCAAATCATGAAGTCTTTGACTGTTGATTTCAGCTACATAGGGCAGGGTAGTGGAGATGGTACTTATCAATGGCTCAATAGCATAGATTCATTCATTCTTAGTGATCATCCAAATCAATTAAATCCTTATTATCCATCAAGTAATTATTCCACCTTTAGAAGACTTCCTTTTGTTAAAGTTTCTCTGAATTTTTATCTCCAATCTTTATGAAGTGTGGCATCATGAACTGCTGCACTTCTGTACAACACTTTGCCGTTCCTGTTAATATCTCCTATGTGCATAAAAAATTACACTCACATGTGCGCATATATATATATATATATATATATATATATATATATATACAAAGAAAACCTCTTAGATACACAAAAGAAAGGTATAAATAAAAAGAGGAAAGACCTCTTACTTGTGGTGGTTTATTCATTGATAGAAGTGGTGGATCATTCCAACCAGGTGAAGTAGATGTTTGTCGACGTTGTAAAGGTTGTTGTTGATGAGAGGCCGGTGGTGGTGGTGGCAACGGTACTGACTGTTGTGATTGCAGCTGATGTTGTACACCATACTGTGCAGTAGACGAAGGCATATTATTAAATGGTGATTGATAATTAGCTGGTATATTATTTCCAATGTTTGTATTCATCGGGGTAGATAATGATGGAATGGGAGGCTTGACTACATTCGGCATACTGTAAAACAAGGCATAACAAGAATGAAAGTGTTTGTATTTATGTGTGTGTGTGTGTGTGTAGAAGTATACGTTTATGGAATTATTATTATCTTTTCTAAAATAATTGATATAAAACAAGCTTTTTAGTTTATTTGAAAGTGGATGGATACATTTTTTCTGTTGTCTCTAACTATATCAATTTACGCGTTAACTACCGAAGTAAGTACATGAAAAAACGGGAACAAGGACCTATTGTTGATTTTGTTAACATCTACTGGAAAGCAAGCATTTACAATACTAAGCAATTAGGTGATGCAATATCGACTTATCTACACAGAACATCATGCGTTATGCAATATGTTGTTGCGATCCTTCATTTTTACTTGATTATGCCATGTTTCTTGAGACCTTTTGATCATACAATTACAATTTGCTTAACCACACTGAGGCCACTATCTCTTTTTGAGTAACGCATTTTCTAATGACTTAGATAATCTTATAATTTATACAGCCCTCAATATTTTGGTTTCATAAGAGAAAACTCAGTCAGACCTTTGAAGTGTAGACAGAAGTACAGCAAGGATGCCTACATATTATCACCGATGATATTCCTAACAGTGATAGAATGGATGATGCAAAAGATTGCATGAAAAGAGAAGATAGGCATACACGTCTGATCGACAAAAACACTCTAGAGGATATAGACTCCGAGGATGATTTATGTATAATCTAACACAAACCCGGGGATCTACAGGCGAAAATCAACAGATAAGGAGAAAATGCACCAAAGAGACGACTTCAGGTGAATATACAGAATAGATCAAGATACCCAATCAGCAGCAACAACAACAACAGGCATCAATGGGAGGAATATGAAGGAGGTCATTTCTTTCACTTCTATGGGCAGCATCGTTTTAATTAAATACAGGGAGCATAGATGAAGATTTCGAGGCCAGGATTGGTAAGGTAAAAGAGACCTTAATTAACGTCAAATTATTGTGGAAATCCACTGCATTCAGAACAAGGAACAGGATTCAAATTTCCAACAATAATGTCAAATTAATCAGTGCCTCTAAATGATTCAGACACTTGGTGCCTGTATCACCGAAAGCATTTCCAATAATCTATTGCAGACTTTCATTAACATCTCCATTAGTTGCTTCGATAATGAAGATCAGACGACCAGTTAGAAAAGATAAGCAAATAGTAACTCTGGCAGGCGACAAATCAAGAACACAGGAAGATTGAGCAAAGAAATATTTACTTTTCAATTAGATCCTCATCTTTGGCTCTACTCTAATATATATAGCACTTTAATTACAATACAACAGTTTGTCAATCAAGTGGCGATAAGTTTGTTAACAATAATTAAACAGTGTCAATGGGTCAATAGTTAACAAAGAAAATCAATACAGATTTAAAAGGTGGAAATGGATAGAATAAATAAATTTTACAAGAATAACACGTAAATTAAAGATAGAGTGGTCAAAATAAATAAAATAAAATAAATAATTTAGATAAAGAACAGATTCCCTGAGAAATATGCACAAGAAAGTGAAGATACGGGTTGGATATACGCTGAGAAGA
Source organism: Trichobilharzia regenti (assembly GCA_944472135.2). Classification (NCBI taxonomy): domain Eukaryota; kingdom Metazoa; phylum Platyhelminthes; class Trematoda; order Strigeidida; family Schistosomatidae; genus Trichobilharzia; species Trichobilharzia regenti. The sequence continues at coordinate 33,028,379 of OX235266.1, forward strand.
CCGCTGGTTGACATTGCAGGCTAAACAGGCTCTCGATTAGTACATGAATGGTGAATGATGAGTTGGATGGAGGTCTGAAGGATGACATGAAGGATTTCATGTGTGGAGGAAATGACAACTTAAGGGGAATCATGGAAGCCGTTAAAAAGAATTATTTTCAAAGTTGTATGAAACTTAATTTCGATAGCAATAATGTGATTTACATTGTGCCACTCTTGAAGACTACACAACCAACCTTACAGGAAGTTGACAAACAAAGACGCATTTTAATTTGCTAAGATTCGACTACAGACAGAAGCAAGTTTACCAGCCGATAGTAGATTGGGATGGGCATACGACTAGCAACCTCATTCCCCAAAAGGAAACAACACAGGAACTACAAATGCTTGAAGCCTTATGTCTCACGTGGAACCGTGTTAATGCTTTAATTAGTCGGCATCAGAAGTCATTTTTATATGATGTCTCGCAGTGATCGTAGAGGAATAATAGATCTGAAAATCACTCCATGAACAGTCTGTTAGCGGTAATGATACCTATATGAATAAACTTGCACTAATTTTGTAATTTATTTTATTTCCTTCACGTTCCCACTAAGTTGCACATCACTGTTTCATCTCCACTTTGGAATTAGTCGTTATTATTTGTCCTTGATCTTAATCGATTCGTAGATTCAATACTTCATTTTGCTGTTGTGTTATAATTTGCTAATAATGTGTCGTTTTACAATTGCGGTTTTATTTGATGAACAGATTCAAAGTTATCCTGTGGGATGACTGCTTGGTCTTGAACCGTCTGGGAAAGCACATTTAGTTCTACTTGATTCTTGTAGACAGAGTTTTTCCCCCACTTTGTTGAGAATATTCTCATTGCTTCTCAAGTAACTCAAAGTTGTGCGTCCAGTCAATTATTATTGTTGTGCAGTACAAGCATTTTGTGCTTGAGAAGTTTTAAAACTGTATTATTATCGAACGGCATTCTCAGGTAGAGCTATACATACTACTAGGTGATTGAGATGAGTAGTTGTAAACCCACTCACATCTACCAGTAATGCCTGCTAGCCGGTTAGATCGAATTGGTCTAAACCACCATAAGAGGACTGTTTCGCTGCGTTCAAAGAACACCCGATTTCTGGGAGAACTGGTAGCGCCTTTGATCACCACTACTGGTTGAAGTGAGGGGTATACAAGTTCTCACATAAATCAATCAATAATATGTAATTTTATGCATTTATTATTAAACGTTTGTGTTAATTATTCTTAATTCCTTTTTCTCTCACTTTGTTTAATTTAACTTTTCTATATATATATTGACTTGACAAGTAAATGTGTGATCAGATTGTTCGAAATGTATAGCGCTAATACATCACATTTTTCAGATAGTCTCCGTCTTCTAATAACGCTATCAAAATTTATAAAAGGGACTAATTGTTTTAAATTATGCATTTATGCTTGCTTTTTTGACTACTATTTATGATATCAAATAGATCACACAAGCAATGTGATCATCTGAATAATTCTGGTTTCAAGAGGAAACTGTGGTGAGAATTTCAACCCTTGGAACTGTGTGAATTGTAAGTTGTTGGTTAATTTGCAAATAAGGAATCTGATTATTAAGGCAGTTTTTGTATTTTTGATATAAATTATTTTAGTGCTTTTGAGCAGTATCACAACTCCTAGCAGCTTAAAAAAAGTCGTTTGACATAATTGGGACCTTATATTGCTTGTGGAAGTTTGGCAACCTACACTGAAGGATGCGTTGAATGTCTGTCTATAAGCTGAGACCGAAATACTTACGCTTCAGCTGTTTGTTACACCGATGCTGAATCATGAGATTTTATCACATTCTATCTGTCCTTTGGATCCATAAATGAGCGGAATAGTCAAGCGACCAGAGTTAACTTATACTACTTGTAATCTCTCTGTCTGCGTCTTACATTGCATTGCAGTTTTTTTTTTAAAAACAAACACGAATTCTTTCTTCATAACTCATGTTTTTTGCTAAAAAAACAGGACAAGACTCAACAATCACGCTTACATGAAGCAATAATACTTCATCTAGCTACTCAAAATTATCGTGGGTATGTTTGAATGTATAACAAGGTACTAAGCCAGAGCTTTGATCTAGGAAATAATACTGAGTCACACGTCCAAATCCTGCTCGACCAACTGAACGTTAAGCAGCCAGATAATACAGCATTAATAGCCATCACACAGTAGATGTTGGCATAGAAATATAACTAGTTGTTATGTATTTTGCAAACAAACTCAGAAAATAAAACCAACTTACGGAGATGCATGTTGTTGATTTGCATTAAGCTGAATATTTCTAGTCTGTTCAATAACACTAGGCATAGAAGGATGACTGAAAGCACTGGGAGGAGGAGGAGGGGGAGCAGGAGGACATTGTTCAAAAGGCATATTTTGACTCGATGGAAAATATGGTTGGGGCTGTTGTGTTGCTGCTGGTAGTGGGGGAGGTGGAGGTAATGGCGGCTGCAACTGCATTCCCTGAGAAGGAAATAGTGGCTGATTTGAAATATTTGCTGATGGCAATGGCGCATAGAAATTATTAGTAGATTGTATTGGTTGTTGTAATAACGGTTGTGGGTGCAAGTGTGGTTGTTGTGGTGGAAGATTCTGTGTTGATGATGGAAAGATAGTAGACATTGATGATTGCTGAGCATGCATGGCTTTTTGATGATGTGTTGCTTTATTAGTCATAACAAGTGATGGGTTCGATTGAGACAAACCACAATGGCATCCGGTTTGCTAAAAAGCAAAATACAAAATAAAATAAACAAGCGACGATAACCACAAAATGGTCACTGAAAGAACTAATGACTGAACATTAAGGAAATTGTTCCCATTGTTATTTGAATGATGGAGGCCAGAAGTGGGATTTAGGACGTACGTTTAGTTCTATTTGGAACTTGTCAACATGATGTACCCACAAGTCTTCAGCGAGCGATTGTGTTCCTACAGAGACTCCAGCTCAGGACCCAATCTCTTCAGACTACATAGCAGTAACCACTAGACCACCACATGAAAACCACTAAACTGGTAAGTTTCAAATAAAAAGTAGTGCGCGTTATGGATTCCACTGCTAGCCAGTGTTACTGAAGTGACATCATATTAATTCCAAAATATAGATGAAGCGGCAATATTTACAGCCAACGCGTCAACAGGGACCGAGCTTTCGCGTCTCATACAGTCAGTCAGCATGGAAATTCAAACTGACATTAAAAAAACAGGTAATACAACAGGTGGTTATCATGGCTTGCTGGATAACGCTTTGGCACGTGAAACCACAGGCGCTGGGTTCGAGTCTCAACGGCAACTTCTGTAGTCACTGCAGATACGTATGGCTGAAGAGTCCCAGATAGGACAAAGCTTGCATTCTAAATAACACCAATAGTCACTACCAAACATATATATATATGTAATTGGTTACGGCTGTCCCTATAACCTTCTAGAAACACTATTTTAACTGCAATGTTCTCATGGGAAGTTATGAAACGAATACTCATTGATCTATATCTTTTGGAATTAACCATCCGTCATATTTTATTCACCCAAGTGAAATGACTCAAACAATCCGGTGCATGCTTTGCGTGATACGAAGTGATACCTCCCGGTGTCCTGAGAGAGCTGTAGATAGTAACAAAAACTTCAAAGCCAATGCTCCAGATAATTTGTTTTGGAAAATATCATACATTCGTGTCATTCGTTTATTTATGACATGTGGTCAGTGGTACTTAGGCGGCTCGATATCACACAGCTCATATTTAGTAAAGTTAGTTATAGTGCAGTGGTTGGTCATTGGAGAGTGAATCTCTCTGTCTGTCTGTATTCAACATAGAACTTCGCACTGAAGTGCAGCAGTTCGAGTTGCCACGTTCCAAATACCACACAAAGGTAAACAAGAAGATGAGTGAAGAGAATCAATAGAGTTTGACGAGTATAAGAGTGAAACAGAATGGGTAATAGTAGAAAGAAATATGAAAGATTACAGAGACTGAATACATCTGCGTCATTGACAACGATTTTGAGCCATGTCACCTATTGTCTCCAGCCATTGATTCCTAGAGTCCCGAGGGCCCCAACCCGGAAGTCTTCATCTCTCCCTACCTGACTCAGTTTAACTGTCAAGGATTTCATGGATTGATGCCATGTTTTTGTTTGGCCACCACTTACTCTTTTCCAACCTGCACCTATTTCAGCTAGTAATGCCCGTCGGGGGAGGCGATGGTTAGGCATGCGCAGCACGTGACCTAGCCATCTCAGTCTATGTAACTTCATAGCTTCGTCGATTGATTTTCCCTCTTTGCCCAACACTCTACGCCTAACCTCAACATTACTTACCTTATTAAACCACCTAATGTGAGACAGAGATCGCAGACATCTATGATCGAAAGCAGTCAACCTTTTCATGTCTTCAACTCGTATTGGCCATGTTTCAGAGCCATAGACAAGGACGGAGCGAACTGATGAGCAGTACACACGTCCCTTGGTTGATAACCGGATGTCACGCCTACGCCAGAGATGGTGTAAGTCAGCGAAAGCAGCTCAAGCTTTTTGGATCCGTGCTGAGATTTCATCGCCAATCAATCCGTTGGTGCTAATACAACTTCCCAAATAGGTGAAGTGGTCAACATGTTCTATCACTTCACTCCCTATCACTAAGTTAGGGATTGACGGGGTCCAGTCCTGTAGCAGCATCTTACATTTTGCAGGGGCGAATCGCATGCCAAATATACGAAGATTGCTGCTCAAGGTGTTCAGAAGACTCTGCTGGATTTTGTCAGCATCCTCCCCTAACAGGACTATGTCATCTGCATATTCTAAGTCCATTAGATTATTCCCTGGTAACAAGTCGATTCCTAAGTCACTACGTTCAGTTAAGGATACTTCCATTAGCATTTCTATGATGAAGTTAAACAGAAATGGGGAAAGTGGACATCCCTGTCGGACACCACTGGTTGTTACCAATTCAGATGACAATTCCCCATAAGCCCTTACACGACTACATGAGTTTGAATAGAGTGCCTTGATTAGTGCAATGTACTTTCTTGCCACTCCCTTCACAGTCAGACATTGCCATAGTACCTTTCGATCCACGGAGTCGAAGGCCGCCTTCAAGTCAAGAAATATGGCAATTGTTGGACGCCGAAAAGTGTGTCTATGTTCTAGAATCTGTCGAAGAGTAAAGATATGATCTATGCACCCTCTACCTGGTCTAAAGCCTGCTTGATTTTCAGGACTATGTCATCTGCATATTCTAAGTCCATAACAAGTCGATTCCTAAGTCGTTACGTTCAGTTAAGGATACTTCCATTAGCCTATCTATGATGAAGTTAAACAGGAATAGGGAAAGTGGACATCCCTGTCGGGCACCACTGGTTGTTATCAATTCAGATGGAGAGTGAATGGTGTCGTGTGTCTAATCCGTCGCGCTGAGTGACTGAACTGCCGGATAAAACTTTGCAGAGGAGTGCATCTACCTGCTCAAGTTACCATACTCCATGCAGCACATAAAGTTAGAAACAAGCGATTAAAAAGAACTATAATGAGCAGAAATGTGTAGGAGAAAGAAGAGTAACATTGAAGAACCTGGGGACTTAATGCATCTGAGCCATTCAGAACTATTTTGAGACATATCACCAACATTTTCAAGCCATTAATCCTTAGAATCCTGAGGACCCCATCCCCTTAAGTGACTCAAACAAACTATCAAAGTGATGCCAGGTTTTTATTTGATCAACCCCAACTCTTTCCCAAACTAATCTTATGTCAGCTTATACTGGTCAGCATGGGAGACGGTGGCTCGGGATCCGTTCACGTGTCCTATGCATCTTAATCGACGTCGCCAAACCAATTGACTTGGCCTGCTTACCTAATATTCTCCATCTTACCTCAATATTAGTACCATATTACGCCATTTAATACGGTATACAGAAAGCAAACATCTATGGTCAAGGATAGGAAGTCTTTCCAAAATCTTCACTTTCAATGGCAGTCTCACAGATATAAAGAGGGACAAAGAGAACTGCCGCTTAGCACTCACTTCCTGTGACCCATATCCGGATATCCGACAGAGATGACTTAATTTAGTTGATGCCTCACGAGCCTTTTGTATTTGTGTGGAGATTTCGTCAGGAATTAGTTCATTAAGACATGCAATTTTTCAAATAAGTGAAGTGGTCACTACACTCCACTCCCTAGGGGTGACTGACTGAATCCCATCAGTCAAGTTTGAAATGTGTCACGAAGCTAAGAAACTTGTGTAATTGTCGTGAACTTTGAATTATTAATAAGTGGTTGAAGGATTTCAACAAGAATCCGCAGACTCTGAATTCGTCGGCAAGGTGTACATGCAACCTCGAAGGAATTGATGTCACATATTCTAGCCCGCATCACCCAGTGACGATGAGATATTCACACCCAGATTGCCTTCAAGCATCCAGCAGTAATTAGGTGTTTTAGTTTTTAACAATTTTCAGTAAAATAACATATGAAATAGACGTTATTCCTTTGATATAATATGCAAAAGTAAGAAAAACTCGATTCGTGAAATTTGACCACCTAATCCGATAGCACAAGTAAGCATAATGCCTCGAATAATTTCATCACATAAAGGATGCTTTAGACCTTTTGTTTTATTTATTCTTTAAAACACAAATTTTGTACATTATGCGGGCAAAGAGATGAACCCCACACAAAATATCAGTTTATACAAGGGTTGAGGTTCCGCCCCAACGCCCAGACCAAAGCAGGTGGTTATCATAAGGGATCACACTCCGCACGCGCCTTTGATTTGAAGTTTGATCCATAAGGTAGTAGAGCAACGTCATCAGTTACGTTCCCATGGTTGACAGTGTGTAACCAGAAAGGATTTATACGACACTTGGTCCTTTCGAATTCTGCTTTGGAATCAGCGTTTTCCAGCTCTCGCAGGTAAACCAATATATTCACCAGTTTGGTTGTAACGCCAGAGGTTCATATTTAACATTTCACAAATGTGGAAAAAACCCACGCCACGGCAGAGGCTGTCTCAATAAAGCAACACAAAACTAGATACACAGTTTACTGATGACCATATTCAACAGGAGGTTACAAATTTCAACCATATTTGCATGACTATTAAATTGCTTTGATTAATACCAAACTAAAAGATACAAAAAAAACAACACCTACCGGATATGGACATTGAAAGAGTTGTTGTAATTCCGAAGATGAAGATGCTTGTTGACAGTATTGCTGGTATTGTTGCTGCTGTTGTTCAACGCTTAAATTACACCAAAGACGATGTCTTAAGTCAATTAGATCATTTCGTGTACTTAAGGATGATGATGAGATTGTTTTAGTCAATAAATTCAATGCAAGGATTAAATTGTTCTCACACTGACCACCTCTTGTATCTGCTAACCAGATAGCAAGACTCATCAATAATTGATTCGACTGGAGACATTCAAACTGGTCTTGACAATAATTATTGTTAGTTTGTGATACACGGTGTAAAAGGACCAGTTGAAGTGCTAAGGGCTAAAAATATAATAATAATAATAACAAAAAACCATTCAAATTACAAAAAATATAAGCAGGAAAAATATTCCCACTATTCAACAGTATTGATGGATAGGGTGAGGTTAAAATAAGGAATCAAACTAGAAGCCCAAGAATAACTACTAGTTCGGCTGTCTATCAACCAACTTACTCTTGACCAAACTGTTAACCACATTAACACCGCTAATGCCCGACTGTATCGTGTGAATGAATCATAATTCAATGTAGATTGTATTACGAACTAATACCAGTTAGACGTCATCATCGAATATCAAAAAGTACTACTACTAGACAGCTTTTCTACCCTAGTTTGGGACTCTTCAACAATGTGTGTCCACGACCATACCTCTAAAGAATGAACCATAGACCTTTAGATTATGTGGTCAAGCTCTTTGATTACTCAGCTACTTAAGTCGGAAATCAATGCGACCAGTAAATTGCAACTTCTGTCTATTCGAACGATATAGCGCTACCACCAACGAATGCCTTCGGTGAGCATCAACTTCACGCTGACATGGTGGACTCGACGGGCGATAACTTCTCATTACAACCTTAAGACATTCATGCAAGTAGCCGCGAACGGGCTAGAGATTGATGCTTAGATTATGAGGGTGCCGAAAAGTCCTAATCAAAGACGAAACGGCTGTCCAGTGTTCCTTAACTTTCAGTGATCTCTAAGTAGTGTCGGTTTGTAATAAATTCTATATGAAAACTATTTCAAATCGCTACAAAAGCACATAATCTAAATGAACGATACGTTGATATCTGTTTAAGATCTCCAGGCTACCTTTTAAACTAGGGTTTTCTCCTGTCAATCAAAATTAACCTGAGATATAACGACAGTATCAAGTTGCCAATCGATGATTAAACTATCCGAGATAGCCTTTTATAATTGAAGGTTGAATTTTGTAGCTCAGTTGATAGACCCATGTGTTGGTGATCATTCTGTTCAATTTCTGTCGAAATCAAGATTTGTAATTCACATATTCAATCATATTACAATACCATACATAAATTGTAGTCTAATGATCCAAGTCTTTCATGAGATAATCTTGTCATGAATGGTATTATTATTCTTATTGTCAATGAACACATTCTTCTTCTTTTGGATTTCGATTGGGATACAGAGTTTCAGCAGGACATCTTCATTTCACTCTGTTCTACGCAATCTTTCTTGGATGGCTCTTTGATTGTCTATAAGGTTTCATTCCCAGCTGATCACACGATCTCCTTTCACTATGTCATCCTCAGTCCGAGGCTAGAATCACAATTATCCATCCGAGTTCCTGTCGCGTGATGTTACCCAACCTATCCTCATTTCCTTCTGCATATTGTGCTTTTCTTGTACTTTCTTCTCTTGCTTCGCGTGCTACACGGAATGTGGCGACTTGAACTTCCGCACATTTGTGCAAAGTTCTATGTCGAAAACAGACAGACAGACAGATATATAATGGAAATAGTCTAATGATATTGTCTACGTGTAGATTCAATTGAGTGACATCAGCTAGGTCAATCAAAGAGTACTAGCTACTAAGTCATTGGTATGAACTCGACAATAGTGTGAAACCATAACCAAAGACAGCATGGAGTGCAAAACCTTATGCTGTAATGTGCCCTACTGAATTTATCCAATATGTCTTTAGCCTCACTTTCTTTCTTAATAACTATAAATGTATCGTCAACATATCGGCAATGGAAATCTAAGCCACGACAATAAGACGCCAGAAGCATATTTTCCGCCCAATTCAGAGAGGTATGTCCACCCCTTTTCTAGTGTGGTCCTTGATATGACGGATTCCGAAGTCTTATCTCTCGGTCTTAAGAATCGCCCTATCCTGAATTCCGTAATTAATTTTCACCTATTTTCCAAAACTTAGATATCTTGTCACTAACATCTATGAATTATTTGTTTTGATGACCATTAACCTCTTGATTTCACCTCCGCCCATACCTAAAACTAATTAACTAAAATAACTACTTGATTAGTAAGAAAAATTTTGATGTAAAAATCTTTATATTAGTGTAGAGCCAGCCGATGATGAGGAGCTGATTGAAAAGGAATGCATATTTCTTCGCTCAATCTGTTGTTGTTTCTAAAGATAGAATCGTTCAATCCTGTCGTCTAGTGACTATTTCAAACGGATTGTAACAACTGATTCATTCACATGGAGCTGGACATTAACTGTAATTATTGGAAATGACGACCTGGGTAGCAGTTGAGTCTTGTAACCACCCGACTAATAATTCTGGGAATCGATTTTCATTCCACCTCCAGATATCATTATAATGATCACCCATTCATCGGCATTACGTAACACCATATTCAACAACCAATTAGCATACCATCGTAAACGCAGCCTGAACCTAACAGCTTTGCATTCCATAATCAATACAATATCCATAAAAGAAAATTATGTGACTAAATTAAATGAATGCATGAAACTATATAATACTGGTTAACTGATATGAGTAGTTGGATTTCATCCACATTCACCAATAACGCTTCTTAGGCAGATCGAAATAGTCTAACTACCCGGTGACTGTTTCACTCTATTTTGCAGGAGAGCTCATTAGCAGTGGAACCTGTTTGATACAGCTCAGACAGTTAACACGACTGGTTGATTCAAGTGGCATGCAACTACCCGAGCAGCCAACTAGCCGGAATTTGGGTGGTTTGAAATCATTCCACTATGTGAACTGAATCGAACTGGGTATGCTGCTGGTGAGCCCCACCCCCACATGACCGAAACGGACGTCCAGCGTCTCGAATAATTCAGTTTTGGCTGTCTAGTTAGCACAACGGGTTGATGTGACTAGTATGCTGTTGCCTATACCAACCTTTCAGTAGTATATAGTGCCATGCATCTTATGCTTGCCTTTGTTGATTGACATTTAATGTATCAAGAAGATCAAATACTGTGATTTGAATAATCTCGGTTTGAAAATTTCACCTCCTCAAACTGTGTAAGTTGCAAAGTCAGAATTTGATTCAGTGTATTAGACAAGGTCGATTATAAAGTAGAAATGTTTGTTTTGTTGAACTGAACCACATGTCTTGGTTTGTCTTTTTCGTTTTTCGTTAAATAATCGATTTAATGACAATCAGATCATACTCTCTGTTATTTTACAACGTAAGGTACCTCGTTTTGCATGGACAAAAATCAAAATTCATAATGTTCTTGTCTATTGACGTGAAGGGTTTCGCGTCCATTACTGTTGGGATTATGCATATGGACACTGTTGAAGACCACTTAACTAGGAGGAAATACAGTTATTCACTGACCTCCGCTGTTTTCCCAATGGTTCTCTAAGTGATACCAGTGTATGTGGTAAAATCTTCACTTGCTTATGCATGCACAGTTGGTCATGAGCCACTCCACCTAACTTCTGTGTGCGAAGGGTAATGACACTACCTGGCTATCCTAAACCTTAGTAGAGGGAGTGGGCTTCGAACCCATGACCCATTATTATTGATTGGAAGTGAGGCGCCTAGAGCAATAAGCTACACGACTCCACATGATACGGCAAATTAAGTTCTCCCATAAATACACCATTCTAAATTCAAAAGTGATGAAATAAAATGAACTGGACGTTAATACACTTAACAATAAATCACCTACCAGGATTTTCGTTACATCATCTAATTGACTTATATCAATATTATTTAGGCGTAGCCAACATTGAGTCAAGCCATCTAAGTCTCCACTGATAATACAACAAACACATGCTACTAATCCAACTTCATTGGATGAAAGATCTTTGTGAATTTCTTTCATATCCTTATTAGCATTGCCATCATCATCAGAATTGTCGAGTAAACGTTTCACAATCAATGCTACAAGTGAATGGAAACAGGCACAAAAACAAACTTATCAGAAAGTATTAAAAGTGATTAACACCAAGAATGAGTTAGTCGTTGATTGGTAGAATGCTCACCAAATGGTTTAGGGTTCGATTCCTAGCCGACACACTCCTAAACCTCACCTAGTTTACTAGCCAATAGTAAGCCCATAAAAGAAGGGAAGCTTGACAGTGAGGCTAGCAGATCCATCCTGTAAAAACAAAACAACGCAACCACTACTAAAAAGGTGATTTTGTAGTATACACAAAAAGATCTATGAAAAAAGAGGTGGGAATACTGTCTGTTGATTTAAGCACCCGATGGATTACAAGTTGGATTTCTTCTAGACCAAGTTTAGCCTTGACTACTTTGAACCTGATCGCAAACTGTCTCCAGCCTTCATTGGTTTTTACCATTTCGAGGACTCTAACCAGACTGGCAGTCTATATACCTCCCTACATGGCTGGCTTAAACTAACTGTTGTGAATTTAAAACAAGCAATAAAGGTTAATAAATCAGGATTCAATAAATTCATCGAATTTCGGTAGAACTCGTCAGCTGAATACTCTACATACACGAATACATATACTTTTGAAATTACATTGGGAGATATAAGACTGATAAGCACAAATAACCTACATTGAATTAGTCATGCAGAAAGACACATGCGAATGTTTTACAGGTCATGTTCAAATAGATAAGAAGAGAGAGAGAGTACGAGAGATCAAAATTAAGATAAATTGCATTACGCTTCAATTACATCACTTAGATAAACAATTAGTCATTAGGGAATATAACGAGAATTTCAAACAGACTAATATCAATAGTAATGGTTATAATAATAATAATAATAATAATAATAGTGTTGAAGTGAGTTCAGAAAGTCTAACTGATAAAGGATAGTTTTAAATGAATCAATAATAATAATAATGATAATATTAATAACAATAATAGTAAGAAGAAGAGGTAGAATAATAGTAATAACAAGTAGAGAATAATAGGTAAAACGTATTACCATGATAGATTCAGAATGAATTTGATCGACTGATGAAGCCATGTTTTGGTTCTTTTCTAACCCGATCCTATGTCAGTCAACTAAAATTGCCCGTCGACGAAGGCGATGGCTAGGCATACATATCCCGACCATCTCAATCGATGCAACTTCACAACCTCCTCGATTTGTTTCTTCTACTTACCTAGCACTCAGTGTCTAACCTGAATATTACTCATCCTATTATACAACCTAACACGGGAGAAAGAACGCAGCTACCTATGATCAAAGACAGCTAGATTGGCTTTTCATATCTACCACTTTCAATGGTCATGTCTCAGCTGTAAAGGAGGACAGAGAGAACTGCTGAGCAGTACACACGCCTTTTAGTTGACAGCCGGATATGACGTCTACGCCAAAGACGGAGTAAGTTGGGAAATGCCAAGCGAACGATGAGTGATTTAGAGTACACAACATATTTTCTAGTCACCTCAGAGGAATAAATAACACAAAACCTTGAACAGTTGTCTATCAGTGAAAGTGATTACATATAACATCAATACAAAATGTAAGGGAGAATGGAAGGTGTGAAAACAAAAAGACTGCAAATAATTAACATTAAGACACTCTAAACATAACTGAGGATGTGGCTTATGATTCTGAAGCCCAAAGAGACCTACCACTTATGTCGATAAAATATGAATAAATATTAAAAAAACGAAAGTAATCTCATCAATGAATGTTTTAGGAACTAAAGATATCTAAAAAGCTTCGTGGATAAGTGTACAGTTAGGCGTGGTAGGTGGAAGTCTGTGTACAGTACTGCCAAGAAGACAATTCAAACTCGACCGATTTCCGACTCTTATTAACTTCAACTACGCTTATGAATTCACATGTACATGTGGAAGCAGGTACATAAGGAGAACTAAAAGATGGTTGTCTTGGAGGATTGTTGTTATGTCCAAGAGTCTATGTTTAAAAGGTTCAGTGCATTTAACGACACCGTAGCTCGGCACCTGACTAATACAGGACACCGAAATCTTTTAGAGTGATCAGTAAATAAGCCACTTTAGGACTATTTCAAATTGCTGAAGCTGTTACCATTGCAAGAAATAAAACCTTAGTAAGCATTGACTCGCACGTTAACTTATCGAAAATATCCTCTCAATGTAAATGACATAACTTGATAATTTCAGTTATCTATTTTCTTATATATTTTACTATTACCTTTATTATTCTTGACCTCTTTCACTCTGTGTGAATAATTCTAAACATGATTATGTAATCGTCTGCACTTATTTTTCGATTCACCTTTCAATTTCAAGATATAATGTCTCCGTTCTGGTTATAGTTAATTATCAAGGATTAGTTTGTAGGGATTTGATTTGTTTCGATTTCGACCACGCAGTGAAATCAGTCAGAGGACCATTGAAAACCAGAAGGGAGTACTAGAGAGTTGTTTCTTTTTAGTTTGGAACTCTTCGGCAGTACACATGCATCCCCAGGATTTGAACCCAGGATCTTCCAGTTGCGAGGCAAGCTCGTAGACGCGCATTTCGTGCTCTTTGGGACTTGCCATCTGGATGTACCTGCATTCTGCAGTGAGTGACGATGTTCCCACCGGAGCTCGAACCCAGTGTCCATAGTTTTAAACGCCGAAGCCTTACCCACTAGACCACTTGATACGATTGTGAGCAATAAATTGGGTTCAAAACGTCATCAGCAAATATTAGTGTATAACACTGTGAGACTTTATCAAAGCAAATTTTACCCATAATGGAATTATACTCTACCACAGTGCATAAGTTCTATTCTTATACCAAAGCTCGTAGACGATTCAGCCACTGGAACCTGACTCAATGGTTCATGAATTCTAACTTCTATCAACTCATGATTTTAGCGATACAGCCAGCTATTGTCATAGGCGAGTATTTGCCTCCATTCTAACTCCCTGTATGTATATTCTGCACATCGTGTTTATTGTCGGCATCTTATTCAACTCTCAGAGTTAGAGTATGTCTAAATTACATAACACACTGGTCGCTTATTCAAGAGGTATACAGACGACGAAAAGTCTATATGAAATCATAAAATGAATTCATCCTATCCTGTTGCGAAAGCTGTTGTCATCTGGATCTTATTCAAGTTTATGAAGGGAAATAATCACATGAAAATAAATGGAATTGACACATAACTCATCGACCACTTAACAGGCTTGCATATTCCAGGATATGATGCACTGTAAGAAATAACCATCAGTTTTATAATTTAAAAGAAGGTAAGTACCTCATTTTTCTAACTACTTCACTTCAAATAAAGGAAACAAGATGTGAACTGAAGCGGTTACAAAACAGTTAGAAAACAAGGTCACTTTCATTTCCATTCCTTGTGTTCCGATTAGGACACGAAACTTCAAGATCTGAAGTTACAGTAGCTGTAGTGCTGTTTGAGCACAATGACGTTGGTAGTTTTATGTCCAAGCTTCCAATTTTTTCAGGCTAGCAAACTAGATGAGGTTTAGGAGTTGGTCAGTGAAGAATCAACTCTGGATTACGTGAATGGGCAGCGAGCATTTCTAACAACGAACAACCAATGTATTAGAGGATAAACGTTCAATATCTTTCTTGATTTTAGAAGATCAAACAGCATATGAAAGTTTGCAAAACGATATATGTTCTGATTAACCTTTCCACAAAATTATATTACTTTCTAGATATGTACAACTTTGTCTCACCCTATAGTTTGGTTGTAAGCTAACAGTAGAGTTGCAATCACTAGGCCAAACATTTAACAAAAAGAAAAGATCAGAGATAGATACTGGAATTCATGGCATTGTGAGAAGGCTCATTTTTATTGATTTTAACATTTATTTTAAGAAAAAGATATTATATGACAAATTTAAGAGACGAAACACTTCTTTCTTGATCACTCAACTCATCCATTCGTCCATAATTTATTAATTCATATATACCAGTGATAGAATGCACGAAATTTTATGGAAAAAAACTTATGAAAGTAGAATTGGCTATGATAAGTTTTACAAACATATATGTGCTGCTGCCTCACATAAAAATAAAATGGTGATCTGACAGTTCAGTGGTAGAATGGTAACTAACTATGCAGGAAGTGCGTTTGATTCCTGGCCGACGCAGAAATGTCAACACCGCTTAGTTTACTAACCAACAGTAACTCCTCACTTGGAGAAGAGGGAAGATTAAACGTAACACTAGCAACCTTATTCCACTAAAGCACAACATCGCTGCCAATGAAAATTGGGGTCGCGCTAAATCACGAATTGGTAGAAGTTAAAATTCACGAGCCATTGAATCGGGTCCCAGTGGCTGAATGGTATACGAGCTTGCCTTGTAACCGGAAGGTCCTGGGTTCGAAACCCAGTGGGTGCGTACTGCCGATGATTCCCAAACTAGGATGAAACAGCAGCTGTCCAGTACTCCCTGGTTTTCAATGGTTCTCTAACTGATATCAATCCGTGATCAACTCGTGAAAATTCAAAACTCAAAGCCTGAAGGCCAATAGCTCTACAGGGAACACAAAGAATCGATAAAAATCATAATAATGCAATTCATCAGTTGACAATCACACACTTCCCCCATAGCAACCTGATATGTATCCATATAATATAATATGTGTTTGTTTGACAGTTTGATATATTTTGCTATGTATATATGGATCGATATTCCATTGTAATTAGCCAATCATGTTAAGACTGCCTATTGATTTGTTCATTTTGAATATTCGCTCACACACTTGTTCGGACATTTATATTTTTGCTCTCACACACTTGTGTGACTTTGATTCTCCTTGTGTTTGGAAAATAGAAGTATCATCGCAAACCTAGTGGTCTTCTGATTTCCGTCTTTCTTGCGTCAGGACTATTAAATTCTCGACCAGTACATAACACAACCCACAGTATTCAGATCACAATGCATATGTGATCTGGTTGACACAATAAGTGGCGACCAAGAAAACAAGAGTAGTAAGGCAGAATAGTATGTACTACTGGTTATTGATATGATTAGCTGAGAACCATCCGCATCAACCAGAACTACTCGCGCTAGCTAAATCGAAGTGATCTAAACGCAGAGAAGACTGTTTCGCTCGTTTAAAACCCGACTACTACTCATCAGCGATTTGCATCAGCTTACCATTTGCGTTTCTTTTGGTTTTTGATGGAGACCATGATGACTGTTTAGTTAGCTCAAACTGCATAATTCTATGTTATCAGTAACGAGTAGTAGTAGGGTATTGGTAGTTTGATCTGATTAGCCTATCTGAACTGATTTTTACTGGCAGACTCCACTAATGAGCTCTGTCCACAGGTGTTAAAATCACCTCGTTCTGGCTGGTTGGCTAGCAAACACTACTGGGTTGATGTGTCTAGTTTCCAACTTCTCACACCAATCAATAGTGTATGTGGACATACGGAATATATTGTAAACAAACTTACAGCACAAATTTTTGAACAGCTCAACATCTTGATCCCATAAATGATTAACGATTGCTGATAAAATTGTTCTCCAATCGCTGAGAGGCCAATTATTCACCAAAGTCAACCAATTTTTACACAACACACCATTGAACAACATGATAACGGAATTCAGACATGAAGAAGCTGTATGTTTGATAGGGAAATCATTTAGCATGGTTAATATCTTTGTTTGAACTTCACAAAACACTTGCGGCTGATCAGTTCGATGTGAATCAGCTAACATTACACCGAATACACTTAGCGTAGATAGATTTGGCAATGACAATGATGCAAAGTCTCTAGAGGCCAAAAGAAAAGCATTCAGAATAATAATAATAATATTGAATTACATACAATATTACATTAAACAGAGGAAGAATCAAAGAATACACGCATAAATGAGGTGACGAACGAACGAACGAATGCATCAATCACTTTGAAACAACCAGTTTAGTTTAAAATAGGGAATTTAAATGAAAGATGAGAATTCAAGACAAGTAATAATAATAGTAACCGAAGATACTCGACGATTTATTGCATTATCATTGAATTTTCTTTATGTACTTAGTATTCCTTTAATGGTTAAAATTAGTTTCAAGATTAATCACAAACTGACTGATATCGGTTAAAGAATCACCGAAAACTACCAAGGAGAAGTACTGGGCAGCTATTTCGATCTTGTTCGAAATTCTTAAGCAGTACCCACCTGTGACTATGACTCCAAGAAGGATAGAATCCAGAAGCTTCAGGTTACTACATTCCAGTGACTGAATGGCAAACAAGATATACTTAGTTCCTGAAGGTTCGATATGGATGGGAAATATCCATTTGGTACTTGTCAAACTATACCTTCTAAACAGAAGATATTCCTTTATTCCTTTAAGTTTATGCTGGTTTTTACTCGGCTCCCTGAAGTTTTTTCAGCTAGTTCTACAATTTCCTGCATGATCTCCTCCATGTCACCTCTGAACCCAGGAGCAGCGCACTGTTGCGCATTCTGGTTCCACTTGAGAGCCTGAGGCTTCTAACTATATATGTGTATATATATATTATTTATAACGTTGGATAATATGATCATGTATACCTTTTATACGTGACCTACATGAAATTTGGGTTACTGTTAAAACCAATCAAATTCACAATATTCGATGTGCACAGTTCGAGGGATGAAATTTCACCATAGTTCACAAAGTCTTAGTGTTCGTCGGTGGGAATTCGAACATCGGACTACATGTGTGGTTGGTGAGCATTCTACTGCGAAATGATCGACGCATTAAAATAACTAGTCAGAAGTCGGGTGTGCTTTGAACTCATTCGGCTCTCTCAGCTGAGTCAAACCACGTACACTACTGATGAGTTCGGTCACAAACGAGCGAAACGGCCATCCGGTATTTAGATCACCTTGATCTAGCTGGCAGTTGGTTAATAAGCAATACTTGTTGGTACGAGTGGGGTATACAACTATTCATCTCAAGCAATTAGTATTAGGCAGTTTTATGCAAATACAGTTAAAATACTCTCATTCATCACACACACATATACGCTACTTCAAATCAATCCTTTTGTAATGATTTCAATCAATCAAAGACGTCATGAAATAGTACTATTTTCACTCGTGCACTTTTTCGAAAAACCTTCACCCAATCACTTTTCGTATTCCTCTATAAATTTGCCAAAGGAGGTATCTATCTACTAGTGAGACAAACTGCAGATTTTGTGGTTATTTATCTTCTGATTTCATTTTTTAAAAAGGGTAAATTTTGTTGCCAAGGTTTCCATTCTGTATAAAACTATTGTTGAAAAGAAAAGGGATTGTTATTATTATTATAAGTAGTAATTTTAAGAATTTCTTATTTGGTGAAATCATATAGGAAGATTTATTGAACGTTATATTGTTTCATCATTTCTAATCAGAAACAGCAAGGTAGTTTCCTGGAGTCATTAAAAACCTCAATGGCATGTTTTAAAATTCAATATCAACAACAAACATCATTTGCTCTCATTGTTTATAACTTCACTAATATTTAATTGTTATTAATGTACTGTCATCTTTTCCTTTGATTGGACACTAGATAGTAACTGATGTCATGCGTCTAGTCCGATCTTTGGTGCAGACTGAATTCTATCAGTCAAGTTTGCAATGTGATCACCATGCTAGGTGGCTCTCCATCACGGTGCACTCTAGGTTGTTGTTATTAGATGCCTTGGACACCTGTTCGAACTCACCAGCCAGCAATTTTTTTCATTCCTTTACGTTCCCAAGTGGAACACAGGGCTTCAAGCTAGAGGCTTGAAGTTTCAGTAGCAGTTGTGTTTATTTTTACGGGATGGGGTTGCTAGTCTCATACCCAACCTTCTCTCTTTACCAGTTTTATTACTGGCTTAGCGAGGTATATCTGTAATCTTGAAGGAATTGAGTCAAACTTGACCGATAAAACTCAGTCGGCACCAAAAAAATTAGGCACATTTTTTTTATATTTTATTTACAGCTTGATTCCACACCACATTTTTGGTACAAGTATGGAATTTTCAGCATGGATATCGGTAGCCCAAATTTTGCAGGCCGACCATAGATATCAGGTGTGCGTCGGTGCGGGCTCGAACCCCGGACCATGTGCATGGTCGGCGAGAGTCCTAACCACTGTGCCACCGACGCACATTACACTTGTGACTGCCTAGTGTCTAATCAAAGTATGCAGAACACTCCGGAAAGAGGTCAGTCGTCAGCCCGAATAGCTCAGTGGTAACGTCCCTGACAGCAACACTGGGAGACATAGGTTTGAATCCCAAAACGGATATAAGTTCCTCCGAGAGTACGAAAACATCATGCATATATATGCCAACAGTCACGAAACTTAGGTTCAAGGCTTCCAGACGATGTCCTCCAATCATCTAATACTGTTATCCTTTATTCAGTGAAGAATTTGTCACGAACGGAGATCAGTTAAAGAATTAATGAAAATCAAATGTTACTGGATAACTATTTGGTGATATTTTTTGAGATTCTTCAAAAGTTAACGTCTGTGATCCTACCTTTTACGATCGGGTTCGAAATTTACACTGAACTTAATCAATATCCACACAAAGCCTAAATACTTTAGGTATTATATAAGTAGACTAAGTCGATCGATAAAACTGTACCGACCAAGGTCGCTGAGATGTATCTAACGAAACTTGAATGAATAACTTTCTTGATGAAGAATGTTAACTGAAATGTGCTTAATGGCTAAACTTAAAAATTCCGTCTATTCATGAAGATATTGATTTTTGGACTAAGCCACGAAGTGTGTCGTAAATCGCTTAGCTGGTGTCCTCTGGATGTGGACCAGTGGTGGCCAAACTAAGACATGGCACCACTCCATGGAATCCACAACAGTTAGTTTAAGGCCACGTAGGAAGGTGTAGACTTCCTGACTGGTTGGGGTCCTCGGGACGGTAAAAACCAATGAGGGCTGGAGACAATTGGTGATATGGCTCAAAATCGTTCTCAATGACAGCGCAGATGCATCCACTCCTTGTGATTTATAGTACCCTACGAAACTATGTTGCTCTTCGCTATTACTATTCTCCTTTTGTCTCATGGCCCTTTCTACTGTCTCTATTTTGCATTTCTTTTACTTTCTTCTCTTGCTTTGTGTGCTACATGGAGAGAGTGTGGCAACTCGAACTGTTGCACATCGATGCAAAGTTCTATGTTGAAACCAGTCAGTCAGTCCTCTGGATGTGAAGGACCAGTAGTGGAAGAAATTTTATGTCATGCTATTTAGCTTTCCACAGTGACACAAGAGTTTTCACTCTATTGTCATTCCTCCACATTCTTAAAAGCCTCATTAATTCTCTTGTCTCCGAGTAAAGAGAAACCAACTACATACACACACAAGCACATGTGTATATCTATGGTTGCATAACTTCTCTTTTCTGCTTGTTATACATGATTTGTCTGCTGCTGTTTCAAGTGGGCCGCTACTTACGACTACTTGACTTCTGCTGTACACTGTATCGATTACAGTCGATACTGTGCTATCATCATATGATATGTAACCCTTTAGTTAGCTCTGTTCGCCTACACCTATATATATAATGATAGTCTTGTTTTCTAAATCATACATAACTAATGACACGTATATATTTATAACTAATCGATCAAAAATTAATGTTCACCAATCAAAAGAAAGAGGGTTTCGGAGAGAGAGAGAGAGAGAGAAAGAGAAAGAGAAAGAGAGAAAATGCAAGGTAAAAATGTTAAAAAAAGAATAGAAATAAAACTGAAATCCATTTCTGTTAGTCATGCATTTCAATGAGAATAAATAAATCCACATTGGAAAATGAAAAGGATGGTTATGAAAATAAAATATGATCACATAAAGTAAGGTTTACAAAATAACACACTTTCTGATTCTTTTGCATTCTAAATGAAACATAAGGCTTCAACTTTTTGAAGTTTGACTGGCAAAATGGTGTTTTACTGGATGGGGCTAGCTAGCCTCACTCCGAAGATTTGCTCCTTTTCTGGGCTTACACAACTGTCTCGAAAACTAGGCGAGGTTTAATAGTGTGTCACTGGTGAATCCAACCCAGACCTGTCGTGTGGTTGGTGAGCATTCTACTATCGAACCACCGAAACATCACAAAAATTATACAACGTGACATGACTAGTCCGATATTGCCCAGCCCAAGGTAGGTGCGCATTGTGGCTGTATGATCTTCGTCTGCATATACCAACCTTCAATTGTCACTTCGAATGCCATTAGACTCAATTACTTATTCAGTAAACAAATACGAAGTCAATCTGGACGAAGAATATTCTTTTCAATAATTTCTCTTCAGATTCTTACAACTCTAAAATATGATATTGGTTGTCGTTACGATAATAGTTTACGATAATAGGTATGCAGCGGATACATTTTTTACGTAGAATAACAGATTAGTCATGGGTGTCAAAATAAATAATATTTGTGTAACAAACGTACTAGGCTGAAATCGATTATAAAATATTGTGAAATGAGAGACAATGGCAATACAAAGTTCATTGGGAAGATTCGATAAGAAGAGGGGGTAAGACAACAAATCACCGAGCAAGCATTATCGACCAAAAAGGAGGGGAATGCGGTTTCGAATACAGCTTGCCTTTCGTCTAACTGAGGCAGGATGTAAGCTGTTCTATTTTCACATGAAGACAGCCTGCTTATAATTTCTTTGAAATCAAATCACTTGTCCTACAGTTTACTAAAAACATTTATTCAATAATATATAGGGAGTATTTATTTGAATTTTAGATTTTCCCGTCGATTTATTGGACCGAAGTGCTCGGTTTCAGGTTGACATGTCGGCTTCTTGTGCAGATGCCTCGACGATTTAATTGGTGGATTCCACTGCTAGTCACCATCCACCAATTAAATATATAGGCTATTACCTATATTTAAAGTCGGACAAACATCACAGACTTGGTTTGTACACTTCAAGAAGACCATATGACTGTAGCGTATAAACCCATGCTGCTTTTAATAAATTATATAAAGTCACTGAAACTGGCTGAGGCTATGTTCACTTAAACTAAGAATTGTACACTGCGTGTATTTGGAGGGAGATATTAAAGACCATATATCCTTTCTCCTTTGGGTGAAGAAAGGCTAAACATGTATCCACTTGATCACTTTTTGTCAACCTTCTGAAATGACTTATGACTTATTTATTCAAGCTTTTCTTTCATAACTATGCTCTTTCGCTTTTCTAATCGTCATACACTTCTCTTTACTCATTATTATTATTACTACTTTTATTAGTGGTAGTAGAAGTATTCAAAGTATTAATACTACTGCCTGCATAATTCACACACATTTTATCATTCTTTCGGTGACCTGCTTGAATCACTGGTCTACCTGAATTTCCATTCAACACAATGTACCAAATTTTCATCTGTTTCCTGTGGTTGTTTTACTCCTTCATACACGTCCTTAGGTCGCGAAATATACTCAGACATGTTTTTCTATTTGGCTTCTTACACCTGCTGTAGCGCATTTCTCGGGAACAGAAAAAAATATCATAAGAGACTAGTTTATGCTTCAGATCGAACAGCATAGCATCACATGAAATATACCATAGATTGCTATCAATACACATATTGACATAGACAAGATCTACGTATCCATAAGAAGGGAATCACATAAACAAAAGGCCAACTTTCAGGTCAAGGAAATAATCAACACCAATACAAGTGGATTAGAGGGTGGGAAAATACACAAAAACAACCAATCACGTTCAAGGTTATCAGGAGAGACTACTAATAAACTCGTGGAGAAGTTTAAAAGCTCACTGCAAATTGAAGTATGTGCTGAGGATGTTGTCTAGTGAGACAATGAAAGCTTCGCAACTAAACCATCCAGCTTAGAGAACACAACTACACCAAAATCATCCACTTGAGTTACAAATCTTCTCTATTATATGATTTATACAATGCCAACGTTTATGAATTTGTTAATCTATCCATGTAAGATTATATTAAAAGAAACGAAAAGTTGTGGGGTGACGTGAAGTTAACAGTCTTGACTAGCGATAATACAAGTTGAGATGCTTGTTATCCAATCGAAATACACCTTATTTACATTAGGACATGAGAGCGTCGGTGGTTCAGCGGTAGAATGTTTGCAAGCCATGCACATAGTCCGGGGTTAGATTCCCGGTCAGCGTACGAGCTTTCCTTCCCTTAGCTGATTTTAAACCCGACAAAGAGAAAAGGCTGGGTATGTGGCTAGTAACTCCACCCCATAAGAAAGACACCACTGTTACTATAACTTCAAGACTAAGGCTTGAAGCACAATGTTCCACTGGGATTACTACATGAAGAGCAGTTAATCTTATTTGAAGAACTCACCAATATATAGAGTAATTGGTTAAGTTTCCTTGTGAGTGAGTATGGATATGTACGTGAGGCGATAATTATGAACTTACGGATGTAAACATAACTGAATAGTAGTATGAATATCTCCTGTAACAAGACTTCTTTTTAAGGTCTCCAATAACTGGTCAGTTGTCCATCCAGTGAAATCTAAAATTTTAAGGGAAAAAGTGGAAAAGAGATTAGATTTTCTAAGAAATAGAATTTGTTAATTTTGTCCATGTGCATTGGTGGTAGAATGCTCGCCATTCAAGCATGTAGTCTGGGATCGATTCCAGACCGAAGTATTCCTAAATTTTGCTTAGTTTACTAACTATTAGTGTACTCAGAAAAAAAGAAGGAAGGTTGGGCGTGAAATAAGCGGAACTCCACCCCGCAAAACAACACCACCACCTCTGTAAGCATGAAGCTCTACGTTCCACACAAAAAGGGAATGAAAAAAAATGTACACAAAGAAAACAGAATGAATAACGAGAAAATTATGATAATATGGCCCGCAACAAGAGTTTCAGTACGGATTTAATGAACAAGGACAAATAATATACATAAGGTGAAAACAATTTTAAACGATGCACCGCGATTTCTATTGGATAGTAAAAACAAGGATTTGATTGAGGCAACAGAGAAACACTTGTTACAAACAAAGTGGATGAGCTTTCAATAAATAAGCTAACCACAATTCAATTTCTAATGAGCTTGGAACACGAGATTCCTGTCTGAGAGATCGGTTAACATGATGACAAAGAGTGGAGAAGGCGAAAAACACTACTACTACTACTACTGTATTACTACTAAAGGGTCCATCTACTGAAAGTCAACCTTTCCAGGGCGGTACACTAACTTCGACAGTTGGGCTTCCTCTAGGTAGAAAGGGAAATCCTATCCATTCTTTATGCTCTAGAATTCGGAGAATTTGCCGTATAGATACAGCAGCAAAGAACTGGATAACTTTCGCACAACTCATTTAAGTACTGGATTGATGAAATCAATCTATAATTAGACACTGATAATAGATGTGATCAATAAATTTTGATGGAAACGCTTAACTTACTCAAATAGATAATTCATGTGAAATATATTAGACCTAGTTAAGACTCAGTCATCCAGTATAGACTTTTCGTTTACCAGACTGATGCTTCGACTGAATGAAAGATCGGAGGCTGGAATAAACCCCACTGAGCCATTAATTGTTTATTTTCCATTCTTCGCATTCCGAGAGGAACAGAGGGCTTCAGGTTCTGATCTTTCAAGATTTAGAAGCGGTGGTGTTCACATCCAACTTTCCCTATTTTCCGAAATTTTTATCAGCTAGTGAGATTAAGGAATGCGTCGACTGCGAATCCAAACCGGACCACGTGACCGATTTGCGAGTAGTCTACCACTGAACCACTGACATAAAACATGCTATCAGGATGGGATGGGTGCATACAGGACTAAGCAAAGCTTATCTAATATAAAATTGTACTTTGCTACAGTGTAAAAGTTCTACTGATACATTATCAGACAGTTTAAAACCACCTGCTTACCTTGATGATCAGATTTATCATAGCCAAACAGTTTAGATAGCGATAGTTTCACAGATGACGGTTCCCCCAATCGAGCCTTGATTTAATAAACAAAAAGTATATGTATATATATACTACAAAAAAGGTGTTACGTACATGAAGATATTGATACGTTGAGACGACAACCCTCCTCTCTCTCTTTTGCTTCACGTTTGACAATGACATTCGTGTAAAACCATCGAACCCAAAACCTTTAATTTATAAGATCATAGGTCGTTTAGCCAATGGTTTACGAACTCTAACTTCTGTGAATTCACAATATTTTATGATAAAAGAAGTTGCGGACTAAAGGCAGATTTGAGATTTTCCCGAATAGACCGGTAAATATGTAGGTGAACTACCGTTATATATTTACAAATACTTAGAAACATGACAACGAATAACTGGTCACTTACTAGGCTTTAAGTTAATGCAGGAGTGGAATTTTGACATATACTACAAAGTTGGTTATGCGGTATTAATAACTGGATAACGTCTGAAGCACAATTTATTGCCCATTAACACATGATTTGATAACTTGTACCATGACGACAAAACTCATTTTTACAGATTATAAAACTCAACAACTCATTACAAGTTTATAGAACTACGAACTACCCACATAGTATTGACTGGAGAGACAAAATGTAAATAATGCTTTTTATCGGTAGACAGGTCTTTATCAGAATACACATCAGCAATACATTCTACTCATTTGTGCTTGAACTCAATGACTCGAAACACAATTTGCAAGTATTACGTGATGAGTCAAACATTGATTGCGTGAAGCCGGATAATTCTATCACTCATTTACCTAGGCTGAAGTAAGTGGAGCAGAATTCGAACTCAGGAAGCTGAATAATGAAGTCAATAATTCATATCCCCGTTAAATTCGATATCAACAGTGTGATCGGAACTCACGTCGAGATAATGGCTCGGGACGGGTTGCCTATTTAGTTTCTGGGATGGTGTGCATTTCCTGTTCATTGATCATGTTGGACCGAAATACTCTACATCAGTTGATGGGTCAGCTGCAAGTTTGGATGCTTCAACAACATATGAGGATAAATGTTATGTTATTTTGCTTGATAGTGACCACCAGTAGAGCAGTTTAATTGGCCTACAGCCACGCTCAACCTTCCGAACATCCAACACCTCCCTGAATGGGATATAGACACAGGTCCTCCATCCCTAACTGAGGTTACTAAAGCTGTCACCAATCTGAAACTAGGCAAATCAGCGGGACCTGATGGAATGACTCCAGAGGTATTTAAGTACGGTGGAGACAGTTTACTGTCTGCATTAACTGAGGTACTAGGCAGCGTCTGGGAATCAGAAGAAGTCCCATCGGGTTGGTGTAAGTCACTGATTATCCCCATATACAAGAAGGGAGACAAGTCTTCCTGTGATAATCACAGAGGGATTAGCTTGACTAATATAGTATCTAAAGTCCTAGGCTCAATAATACTGCGTAGACTAAGTGGTGCTCGGGAGGCACAAACACGAGAGAAACAGGCAGGCTTTAGACCAGGAAGAGGGTGTATTGATCATATCTTCACCCTCCGACAGATTCTAGAACATAGGAATTCCTACCGGCGTCCAACAGTCATTATATTTCTTGACCTAAAGGCAGCATTCGACTGTCGATCGAGAAGTCCTCTGGAGATGCTTGGCTGTAAAGGGAATTCCGAGAAAATATATTGCACTGATTAAGGCACTCTACTCGTACTCATACAGCCAGGTGAGGGCTTACGGCGAGCTGTCATCCGAACTGATGACGACCAGTGGTGTCCGTCAAGGACGCCCATTATCCCCTTTTCTATTCAATTTCATCATAGATGTGTTAATGGACTTAACCCTAGGTGACTTCAGCGACTCAGGGATTGACTTGCTACCAGGGAATAATCTCGTTGACTTGGAATATGCAGACGATATAGTCCTTCTAGGCGAAGACGCTGACGAAATTCAGAGTCTTCTAAACACCTTGAGCCGCAATCTACGAATGTTTGGCATGCGATTCGCTCCCACGTCAAATGCAAGATGATGTTACAGGACTGGACTACATCGACGCCTAGTTTAAAAATAGGAAGTGAAGTGGTAGAGCACGTTGACCGCTTCACTTATTTGGGAAGTACCATCAGCCCCAACGGGCTGATCTCTGACGAAATCTCAGCACGAATACAGGGGGCTCGTTTCGCATTTGTTAGTTTACGCCGACTCTGGCGTAGACAAGATGTTCGACTATCGACCAAAGGGCGGGTGTACTGCTCATCAGTCCGCTCCGTCCTCCTTTATGGTTGTGAGACCTGGCCACTGAGAGTGGAAGACATGAAAAGACTAGCTGTCTTTGATCATAGGTGCCTGCGCTCTATTTCCCGTGTAAAGTGGCATAATAAGGTGAGCAACATTGAGGTTAGGCGTAGAGTTCTAGGTAAACAGGGGAAATCAATCGACGAAGTCGTGAAGTTGCAAAGACTGAGATGGTTAGGTCATGTGTTACGTATGCCAAGCCATCGCCTCCCTCGACGAGCAATGTTAGCGGATATAGAGTCAGGCTGGAAAAAAGCTAGCGGCGGTCAAACAAAAACTTGGCACCAGTCAATGAAATCCACAACAGTTGGTCTAAGCCACGTAGGAAGGTGTTGACTTCCTGACTGGGGTCCTCGGGACGGTAAAAATCTATGGTTGGAAACAATTGGTGACATGGCTCAAAATCGTTCTCAGTGGCGCAGATGCATCCACTCCCTGTGACTTATGATCTCCAATGAAACTGTTTTGTTTTTCTTTATTACTCCTTTGTCTCACACCTTTGCTCACTGTTTCTATTATGCTTTTCTTGTACTTTCCTCTCTTGCTTCGCGTGCTACACGGAGTGTGGCGACTTGAACTTCCGCACATTTGTGCAAAGTTCTATGTCGAAAACAGACAGACAGACCAGTAGAATCTAGGATGCATACCTCGTCCCTATTTGGCTCTCGTAACCCAATTGGTCTAGTGCATAACGCTTTGACGACTGAAACGATGGGTCCTCGGTTCCAGTTTGCATAGGAACACCAACTCTCACTGGAAAATACAGGGACATCCAGTTGACAAGCCCCAGATAGGACAAAACGCACATCTTGGATTCCACCGCAAGTCATAACCCACCAAATAACATATTAATCCTCGTGCACCATCAAAGCGTACATACCAGTAGCTGACATTTCAACAGAGACCTAGGATTTAGATCCGATCAATCAACGAGTAAAATGCAATTGACGTGTACAAAATATAACTCAAACTTGAAAATACCTTGCAATGACTCTGAAGCCACTAAATCAGAGTCAATAAGCATATTAGGATACACAAATTTACCTAAATGTAAAATGGTTGACCCCACAAAGACGATTAGTCTAGAGAAAATCTCAGGAATACCAATGCATACACTAGTACACACACAGTCGCTTGATACGGTGAGGGACAGAACCACAGTTCTGAAACGTAATCCAGTTAGGTTGATCACTGAATCGTCGAATCTACACACACCATACACACTTGCAACAAGAATGATGCAACACAGAGATGCCGGAGATCTGGAAAACTCATAAACGAAAACGAAATCTAATTAAATCCCTTACCCCGTTGATCCGAGGCATTTGCTGACAACCTGGAAGCTGAACTGGATCTTCTGAAGGAAACCTTCATCCAAAATAGAAACCCACCAAGATTCAGCGACAAGAATATCAGACCAGAAGTTCAGAGGAATGAAATATCACTTGTTTTAAAAAAGATACTTTACGTGAATCTGGATTTCAAGGGGGACTTAGTCTGTGATATCCTCAAGAGAAAAATTTCAGCATCTTTCAAAACAGCATTCTTTGCAGCAACACTAAGAATAGTGTATTCCAGTCGTCTATTGGTATGCAGAAGCCTTAGGGACAAGATCTCACATCTGACTACTTCTATGTGCATATATCAGTCCACCTATTGCTGTGGTGGCCAGTTAAATTGGTCGTTCGATGCGTATCTTGTCGAAAAGCATTACTTACTTACTTTACTTCGGCTATCTCCTACGGGAGGATGAGCCGGCTTCATGAACGTCTCGAATCATCGCTGCCCAGGCGCGGCAATTTGTAAGAGAGTTCATGAAGTTTCATGGGAATTTGGTACGAGTGATGTCCCCAGCATCGCTCGGCCTTTTGTTTGAGAGTGCAGCTCTAGCCTTTACACAACCAAGTGTGACCTACAAGGCAGTAGGAGTGGAGTAAGGAGTCCACTATCCATTGGCAGCCGATGACCGGAGTTTGGTTCATACGCCTTTTTGAATGGGGCCAGACATCCAGGAAAACCAACAAGCCCTTTGTCCATACGTCTGCCGGTGAGCTCCAGTGAGCTTCATACGCCAATCGTTGGAGGTTTGGAATCAGGGTTTAGCCATCTCCCCTAGACTGTCATCCAATGGACAGTCAACCCGGTGGAGAGCGCCGGGCATCCGCTTTCGCCCTCTCACTTTGGTGAGAAACACCTCCGCCACGTGAAGGCAGTGAGTAGGACTTCCTCAGGAGAGGCTATGTAAGACGCCCGGTCATATGGGAGCATTTCAAGAGGTGTGCGGAGGAGTGGCCAACCCGCAGCGCAAGGCACCCACCCCCGACCATCTCGAAAAGCATTCGAGAACACTATTCCGCATGACCACAAATAGGCAGTAGTGACTCTATACGGAGTGCGATAATCGAAAACCTTGTCAGCACTAACCATTCCATCTCAACAAACGCCTCCTTCAAAGTAATCTACAGAGTCAAGGGTAGCCTACCAAAAGCAATACGCTTTCGTCTCCTTTGCACTGGTGAAGCCTTAGCAATTCAGTTGGAAAAACCAGAGTTATATATGCAAAAGTAAATCATCCAACCACTTCTACTATCACGGTAACTATGGTGTTGACTTCTGCTGACTCGATGTTTGTGCGCTTGTTTTTTTCTTTTTATAACTCCTTATAACATTCGTAACTTTTAGAACTCTTACGCAATCCCATATTTTCTTTCGTTTCTGTATGAATCCTAATTACAACTCACTCGTTAAACCTTTCATCCTATTACGTAACTGTATTACGCTTATTCAAGTTCTTTTATGCGTTGATTGACATTAATAACTATGTTTTTTTGACAACGCATCACCACTACTCTCTTATCAATCTTCAGCCCGCCTAGTTGCAATTTGATTGATTATTCATCACATTTTTTTGAAATATTTTGATGATGTTAACAACAATAACTAATTTTTGTTCTTGTCTGACAAAGCTAATGTACACACACGCATACAAATATATATATATATATATATATATATATATATAATTGCGATTGTACAGCTAAGTAAATGAATTCGTTGAAAAGAAACTTTTCACTGAACAACGTGTGTTGTTTTTCATTAATATGGAAAAATTGTTAATGTCAATTAAAAAAATCAAAGAATAGGAGGTGATAGAATTATGTGTCTCAAAAAGAGGTTATGTGAGTGGCTTGACATTGATTGTGAGCAGCAATAAATTGTCCTTGACACACCGTCATCAGTAAATACATAAATGATACTGTACCACTGTGTGCAATAAAAAAAAGTATCGTTCAACAATCACTTGAAATTTCATACCAAGTTAGCAATTAGTCAAACCTATTGAGTGAGGACTAGTCATACCACCTGGCTATTCAAACCCCAGTTGGCTGGAGGAGACTTTGAACCCGCGACCCACTCTATACGGATAGAGGTCAAAGGCACCCCTAGGTCAATGAACCACAGCTCCAACGTGTGTGTATATATGTGTTTTGTCAAATACATTTATTCTATGATGTAATCAATATAGAAAGATGAGATTTAGGAAAGCAAACAAACAGTAGTAATTACGCTAACAAGTGAACTTACATGTATTACATTCCATAAGTCAAGATAAGGCTGATAATTGTGTGTTTGTAACAATTGTTTAGCCTTATCACATACTGTTAATAAATATTCCATGGGACAATTCAATGCATTCGTGATACAGTCAATGAATTCTTGAGTTGATGAATTGTTGTCAACCAATTGTTGACTAACACTATCACCAGATGATTCAAGTTGACTCAGATCAATCCATTTAATACTGACCCAGTAGGCCTGTGATTCCGCAGGAATTGACTGATGCTGATGATCTGATGATGGGATTGTTATAGACTGTTGATGTTCACCAGTGGCTGTTGTTTCTGGTGACTTGGAATGATCACCCCGTTTTAGTGTCATTGAGCTAAGAGTACGCGTACGCTTTGTTGATAGTTGAGACAATGAGGAAAATATGACAAGTCGACCACCAAACTATAAGAAGAAATAAGAAGAAAGAGTGAAATTTCTTTTTTTGATAATATTATTTATTTAAAGCGAACTAATTTGGAACACATTTGTGTTTTGTCTTGCTGTATGTCGGCTATAAGGTTAATGTCATAGAATGTAAACAATATTATTAGATGATTGAAGGTAATAGGAAGGAAGTCCCAGAGACTTAGGCTTAATGGTTATTGGCGATTATAAGCAAGGCGTATCTGCAACCTGGAAGGAACTTATGTCCCCTCTGAGATTCGAACGCCCAACACCCAGTCGTGAAGTCAAAAACGGATCCACTGAGCTATTCCCGCTGAAGAATGACTGCAGGTGGCAGACTGAAAATGCACATATAATCAATCAGACAGTATTTCTTTAGCATTACGGTGTACCACAAGACGACTTGAGCAAGTTCAATTATGATAAGTAGTTAAACAGATTAAGAATTAACATTAATATAACCGAGGTAAAGAAAGAGGCTTATTTAAGACATATTTCAACACACAGTTTAGGTCTTTTGGCTACGTATAACCAGTGTTTCGGTTATACATATGTTGAGAAGACGTGAACTTTTAGAATGACCGAACTTAGAACTGAAGATAACTTTAAAGAATAAATCGCGTGAGTACGAATGATCTGAATAGAGAAGGTGTACACGAATGGAAGACTTCGTCAACTTATCTTCTTCTTTCATCAACCAATCTAGCTACGTATTTAGGAAGAATACGCTTATAATGTCTAGTGTAATCAGCCGTTTAGGAATATTTGAAAGAGTAGATGCACATAAAGATGGACATAAGCGGTAGTTGTCGAATTATGCTTCAAATTGAGCATATCAGGTTTAACTAAACAGCATAAAAAGAATGTTTTAATACGTTTAGATTGGTGGCTCTTTAATTACTCCAACGATAGTGTCAACTTTCAATGTTAAACTCATAAACAGTTCTTGAATTTAAAACACACAATCCAATGTTAGTTATCATTAGCAGAAATAGATTTATGTGCAATTCAAAACCCCAGTGGTACTCATTCACTTGAGGTTTGGGTGCCTTTATTTCAATGATTAAGAATACATAGCAGATTTCGTCACAAACTAAGGTCAGTCAAGGGTCATCGGAAATTAGGGAACACTAAATAGCTGTTTCGTCCTAGTTTGGTGCTCTTCAGTGCACGCAGCATGGAGTAAGACTACATAAAACAAGTTATCAAGTTGTGTGAATACATTGATATAATTATGGATGGCATTAAATTCTGCTCTAAGGGTTATCCAGTTTCTATACAGTATCCCTGGGACACTGAATTCCGGCCTAAATGGCTGAATGGTAAACGAACTTAGTCTCGTAACCTGAAGGTCCAGGGTTTGATCCCTGGTGAGGTTGTTGTTGGGGATTGTTGAAGAGTGACAAGCTACAACAAAACAACTACTCAGTGATCTCATGACGAAAATACATTGAAATTAATCCCAATACTCTACAAAATATCGCATAAACTGAGTTTGGTTGCACTGAAAATCCGTAGTTTGTTATAGGAAAAATAAACCAACCAACTTACAGCAAAATTAACCCCACAAGGCTTTTTTAACCAACATGGAGCAACACGTAGCAGAGGCATAGGCTAGAAAAATTAGTAAAATACAACAGATCACAGGGAATAAATTTATGTATTTATCATATTGATAATAAGTACTAAGAAATTATTCGTTTCGAAGAAAGGATTTCATTCAGACTGATGCTATCCAAGTGCTGAGCTATTTCACACAATGAGAGTATATAACCTCGCCAGATACTAGCTTGCTAGGCTACTAGCTTACTAGTTTTCTCGCCGGTCCCAAGCCCGGGTAAAGAGGGAGGGTTGGGGCGTGGTGCTAGCAACTCCACCCCTGTAAAACAACCAAATCGCTACAGAAACTTCAACGAATAAATATATTAAAAATTCTAAAAACATAAGCAATAGCCTTACTTTTCGCTGGAATCGGGGAAGTGAAATGACGCAGGCTGGTGAAAGCCTTCGGGAAGCCAGTCAGCCGATGTGCCTTCTTTCGATGAAAGCAAAAGTAAGGATGGGTACCTGGAATGTTCGCACAATGTACGAAACTGGAAAGGCTGCCCAGATAGCCGCTGAAATGAGAAGGTACAGAATAGAAGTGTTGGGAATCTGCGAGAGCAGATGGAACGGAACTGGAAGGTGCCAACTACCTACTGGAGAGACAGTAATCTATTCCGGCCACCTAGAGGACAACCATGAGCACACCGAGGGAGTGGCCATCATGATGTCACCAACAGCAACCAAAGCTCTCATGCAGTGGGAACCAATCTCCTCCAGGATAATGACAGCCAGGTTCAACTCAAAAGGAAGGAAAGTTACAGTCATTCAATGCTATGCGCCTACAAACGTCTCAGAACAAGAGAAGAAGGAGGCGTTCTACAGACAACTACAAGCAATAATGGACAACGTCCCAAATGGCGATATCAAAATCCTGATGGGCGACATGAATGCGAAGCTGGGGGGAGACAACACAGGAAGAGAACTCACCATGGGTCGTGAGGCCCTCGGTGAAATGAACGACAATGGTGAACTCTTCTCAGACTTCTGCGCCTTCAATGATTTGGTGATTGGTGGTAGTGTGTTCAAACACAAGGATATACACAAGACGACATGGATTTCACCAGATGGAAACACCAAAAACCAAATAGACTTCATCTCAATTTCAAGAAAGTGGAGACGGAGCCTACTGGACACAAGGTCAAGGAGAGGAGCAGATGTGGGTTCAGACCACTATCTAGTAGTACAAGGGACTTTCAAGGTGAAACTAAAAGCCTCGAGGATAGCTGGGGATAGGCCACAATGCAAGTTCAACACTCAGAAACTGAAGGACACAACCACAAAAGACACTTCACTGCAACTGTCAGAGCAAAGCAGGAAACACTACGCGACATCACTGAAGAATCATGCGTGGAAGAACATTGGAAGTCTCTGAAGGCGATTCTCAACGAAACGTGTTCAACGGTTCTAGGAAGAAAGAAGAGACAAGACAAGGAATGGCTCTCAACGGACACTTGGAAATTAATAGAAGAGAGGAGAATGGTGAAAGAGAAAATGATTCAATGCAAGGACGGACAGGAGAAGGAGACGATGAGCTCAACTTACACAGCACTGGACAAAGAAGTGAAGAACAGTGCTAGGAAGGACAAAAGACGATTCTACGACAACCCGCCACTGAAGCTGAGAAGGCAGCAGGCAAAAGGGACCTGAGGACACTATATCAGATAACCAAATCTCTATCCGGGAAGAGATCAACACAAGCGAAACCTATAAAAGACAGCCAAGGGAACCCAATTACCAAGGAAGAAAAACAGATTAAACAATGGGCGGATCACTTCAAAGGACTCTTGAACCGACCATCACCTGCAACCCGTCCAGAAATACCAACAACAGCGCGCACACAACTGCAAGTTGACACCAATCCTCCAACGAGAGCTGAAGTCTTGAACGCAATCAAGCTTCTGAAAGCTGGAAAAGCAGCCGGACCAGATGGAATACCCCCTGAAGCACTGAAAGCAGACCCAGAGACTACAGCAGACATGCTGACTCCATTATTGCAAAAGGTCTGGAAGGAGGGAAAGGTGCCTACTGACTGGAGGAAAGGTTACCTCGTGAAACTACCAAAGAAGGGCGACTTACGCCTCACTCTGCAAGAACTGGCGAGGAATCATGCTCCTATCGACGCCAAGTAAAATCCTGAGTCGCATCATCCTGGAGAGATTAAAGGACGCACTGGAGACAGAACTCCGACCAGAACAAGCTGGATTCAGGAAAGGCAAATCATGTACTGACCAAATTGCAACTCCATGCATCATCATCGAACAAAGCATGGAATGGCAATCAAACCTCTACCTCAACTTTATAGACTTTGAGAAGGCCTTCGACAGCGTTGATCGTGAAGTAATTTGGAAATTACTCGAGTACTATGGCGTACCCCAAATATTCATCAACCTTATTCAACAGCTGTACGACAACGGCACATGTCAAGTGATCCACAACGGAAAACTCAGCGAGGCGTTTGGAGTAAACACAGGAGTCAGACAAGGGTGCTTACTATCACCAATGATATTCCTAATTGTGGTGGACTGACTGGATTATGCGTCAGACAGTGGGAAACGAGAAGACAGGGATATCCTGGACCGACGTGAAGAACCTAGAAGACCTGGATTTCGCGCGTGGATGATTTATGTTTGATGTCACACAAAATCGAAGACTTACAAGCGAAAACCGACAAACTGGTCGAAGAAGCAGCCGGCGAAGACAGGACTCCAGGTGAACATAGACAAGACGGAGGTTATGAAAATAACCAACCAACAACAGCAACAACATCCAACGTCAATCACCATCAACGGGAGGGATTTGAAAGAGGTTACTTCATTCTCACTTATCTAGGGAGCATTGTCTCAACTACAGGAGGAGCGGACGAGGATGTCAAATCGAGAGAGAATCGGGAAGGCGAGAAACACATTCATCAACCTGAAATCAATCTGGAAATCTTCGTCACTCAGCATCAACAACAAAATTCGTCGGATTTTCAATACAAACAACGTCAAGTCAGTTCTTCTATACGGATCAGAAACTTGGCGGGTCACAAAGAATATTTCCAACAGCCTGTCGCAGACCTTTATTAACAACTGTCTTCGCTCTCTACTGAAGATCAGATGGCCGGAAAGAATCACCAACAAGGAATTATGGGAACAAACAAAGCAAGAACCAATCGCCCAACAAATATGCAGGAGAAAGTGGAGATGGATCGGACACTCGCTGAGGAGACCGCTGGGTGACATCGCGCGTCAAGCCCTCGAGTGGAACCCGAAAGGGAAGTGGCGTGTGGGACGTCCAAGGGTGACATGGAGGAGATCGTGTGAGGAGGAGTTGAAACAGTATGGACTAACTAACATGGATGCAGGTGAAAAGTGTAACAGAAGACAGAAGCAAGTGGAGACGTGCAGTTGAAGCCCTATGTCCCACTAGGAACCCAAGGGAGCAATAATAATAATTATTATTTCCTAGGGTTTTGTGTGGAATATAGGGTTTCAGCAACACACCTTCCTTTCATTCGGTCCTCTTTTCTCCCTTCTCAGCTGGTTCCACGACTGCTCATAAGCCTTCATTTCATCACACGATCTCTGTCACCCTCGAAGCCATTCTGAACTTGTCACTTCCCATTCGGGTTCCGAACGACAGTCTAGCGCATGACATCACTCAGCAGTCTCTTCAGTGTATGTCCAATCCATATGCACCAGATTTGCACATTTTTCAGGTGATAGGTTCTTGGTTAGTTCGTTGCTGGACTACATTGCCGCTCATCCCTTCTAACCCGCTGACTATTAGTATCGTGGCACCGAAGAAACCTGTTGAAAGTCCGAAAGACTTTTCGTAACGCGCACGCTAAGTCTCTGGGCCGTATAGAAGTACTGGCTGACGTGACATCAGTGCTAAATATCCGGATCGTGTTCTCTGTGTTGAGTGCAGGAGACTTCCCCACTAATTTCCGAGTAGTAAAGGTCTGTCTTGCCTTACCGATTCTGTCTTTGACATTCTTATCTGAGCTGTTCAACCAGATAAGTGAAAGAGGTGACTTTCTTCAAAATTTTCCCGTTGGTTTTGATTGATGCTTGTTATCCGTGGTTGATTATCTTCATCACCACCATCTCTATGTTCATTTGAAGTTCTGTCTCACTGATTCTTTTGTAAGCTTGTTTGTTTTTGCCTGCAGATCTTCGAGTTTAAGTGACACTAAATATAAATCATCCGCAAAGTCTGGATCTGACAACGTATTCTCGTCGGTCCAATGTATGCCCGTCTTCTATCCAATTTGGGTTTAAGATAAAACCTAGATCAACCCTCATTGCCTTATTATTCTCTATGAATGTAGAGATATGATGTGACTGAAAGTAAATGACATCACACAATTATTTTGAAACGATTTTCACAAATACTATGTAGGTGGTTGTTAGAACTCAGTTACCTAGGGAACAGATTTCTCATGTACCCGACTCTGAGATACACATACATTATATGAAGACTAATGACATCAACTAGTCACCGTCTTTGTCAAATAAAGCAGATATGATACGATTCCACTGCGGGACCAAAGGGGTTAATTTTAGTCCATATCATCTAACTATCTACAGGTATTAACTATTTTGGCAAGACAGGAGAAATCGATAAACAAGGAGACTAGTAAAGTTATGAATGTACGTTGTAAAATCTTCTCCATTTTATTGTAAATCATATATATCAAAGTATCAAATATTCTCGTGGAAAAATTTAGTGATCAAATTTTCACGACTTTGATTATTTTGATACAGACCTTTAAAGAAATAAGATCATGATAAGGCTTTAATGTGACACAAGTGGAAATCGACTCCTGATGAGTAAGGTGACATGTTATGAGTGACTCGTAAACAAGACATTTAACTCTAACGTAGATTAAGGGGTCAGAAGCAAGTGATAATAATGAAGTGATACGAAAATCATCAATTGGGTGGATCTTAAATTAAAATTTAGTAAGTAAATTGAGTGGCGAAATATAATTGACTGGATTTTGTACTGCTTAAATAAACTTGAGAGCAGACTAGATTGAGATCAGTGTCATGAGAAATAGGGATGCAATAGCAGAAAGGGTGGAAAATAGTAAGGTATTAAAACTAACAAAAAATTACCCATCAAGTGTTGAGGCAAATTAGGTCTACTGTAGCTTCAATGGCTGAACAAACTTCTTCTGTATACAGACTTCAGGACTTAACACGTGAACTGCGATTTGAAGAAGTTTGATTTGTACTCCATTGACAAGATTTCCAAGCATGCTGTAGATAACTCTGAAGTCGGTTTACGAGTCTGCTGGCATTGATGAAGGCTTATTAATGTGTATCTACCAGTCCATCTGCGCCTGTGAACTTAAGTATGTTGGCCGTACTCAGTGTTTGCTATACAAACGAGTCATAGAATATTTACCCTCATGGTTTTACAGAAGTAAAAAAACATCTTCTTGAAGTCTTATTCTGGAACTCTTGGTTGATTTTGGGCATCTACACAGTGGACGGAAATCTTTCCAAAATAGTACCAATTAAACCACCTCAAACCGCAGATGTTATGACAATTCACGTATTAAATCCTCAATTCTGTATACAGAAGCTTGTTCACAGTCACTGGACTTACAATACACCTCATTAGCCTCGAAATTTGACACGGAATATCTGTTAGTCTCAATTTTCAATTTAATTTTATTCCTTTCTCACTACTACATTTGCACTCCACATAGAACTGATCTTAATTTGATTCTTTTCAATTTTAGTTGAGCTCTACTCAATCTAGTCAGTTATATTACGTCACTCAATTCACCTATTTAGTTCGATTTTGGTTTCGAACAAATTAACACTTTCCGTATTACGTAATTGTGATAAAAAATCTATGATTTCAGTGACATATATTTGGAAACATTTTTTGCCCAGAAAATTTACTATATATATGCAACTTTACAACTTGAGAATGATAACACTGAAAAGAGTAACTTTCTGCTGAACGACTCCTTTTTGAAGTATATATAGATCAGGAATCAAACATGGTGCCTATTGAATGACAGTTATTAGAAAATAGCTAAATACCTTTAAATGCATACGTACATAGACACCTACCTGAGGAATTGTATGAATGATCGGTTTCATAGAATAACTCGAATCATTTGATAACTGCTCGATCAATGGATTAACCATCTGTTGGTCGTCTGTAAAACCACTCCCACTACTGCCAGTAATTCCACTATTATCCATTGAAACAGGATATAATGAATCGGATTCATTAAGAGCTTTATTCTCGTGTATATTATCATCCAAAGTGATCAATGACTCACCATCATTGAATGCCTCGGCTACTTTATGCGATGTACGCATACTTTGAGAATTTCGGGCTAATTTACATTGTTTAGCATAACGTTCAACATTGACTTGTTCATGTTGCGGATTTTTTTGATGCGTCAATCCACTGCTTAGATTATGTATAGTTATCCAACCGTCTGATTGTGTAACACACAGTAAATTTGGATAATTTGGTACACAGTGAACTGACATATTCGTTGGCAAATCATTAAAGCATAATCCACTAGCCAACTCTTGATCTTCTAATCCTTCTAGACGACTAATAAATATCGGTTGAGGAGTAGCTATAAGAGGGAAACAACTCAAATGAAATACCCACACAGATCGGAAAACATATTTTACTATTTTCAATTCTGTATACTCTCAATCAATATCAAACATTTGACTTGGTGTGTCACTAAAGACATCTCCAACAAACTGTTGCAGACATTTACCAACAACTGCCCTTGTTCCATACAGAAGATAAAATGGCTCATCCAAAACAGGATAAACAGAAAAGAACTCTGACAATGAACCAATAAAGAACTTATCAGTTAACAAATATGGAGATGGCTTGGACATATACTGAGGAGACTGTTGAGTGACACCATACGCCAGTCCTTTGGGTGGAACTCGAATGGAAAACTACGAGTTGGGAATCCATCCATCTGAGGATGAAATGGAGAAGGTCGTATGAAGAAATGTAAGTTTGTGGGAAATCATCGGGTCGGATAAAAAGAACTTCAGGGAACGGGACGAAGTGGAGACGTGCCGCTGATGCCGTGTGTTCCAGTCGGAGCAGAAGGGAAACAATCATATGAAACTTGAGTAATATATTACTAGTTAATTAGTCATAATGAAGTTTTTGCTTTGATAGTAATAACAGCCTTATTTCACACATATTTATATACAGTACAGAGTTTTCAGCTTCGTTTTATATACTACTTATACAGAATCTTCAGGAAAAGCACTACTCTACATCATATCGTTTGACGGAATTTTGTTCTATCTCATCCCAAATATATT
Source organism: Trichobilharzia regenti (assembly GCA_944472135.2). Lineage (NCBI taxonomy): Eukaryota > Metazoa > Platyhelminthes > Trematoda > Strigeidida > Schistosomatidae > Trichobilharzia > Trichobilharzia regenti. The sequence continues at coordinate 33,068,952 of OX235266.1, forward strand.
TATCTCTTCAACAGAAAAGGACTAAGTGGTATGTTGAAAGCCAATCAAAAATGCTTGTGAGTACAGACGGTAGTTAAAAAACAAGGTATAACTTAGCAAATTGTGCTCTGTGTAAAATTTGACAGCCCAATAATTTAAGCAAACCCACTTAGTTGGTTAATAAATTCTACTATTGCGATTCCCTTTATCGTGTCTTAGAGCGGAAATAAATCATCGATACACCTTTCTGACGACTGCCAACACACAAAGCACAATACCTATGTCTACAGGACTTCCTGCAGCTTGCCTCCAACCATCTAACATCATATTTTAAATCATTATTGATTGCCATATTAAACATTATGAAGATAAATAAACTGAACTGCACAAAAGTAGTGCGGCAGTTCAAGTCGTGCCACACTTCATGAGCAGAAAATTTCATGGAATCAAGATAGATGAAAATGTATGAGTGGGAGTAAATACGTGAAGAACAATAAGAAATCAATGAATTTAGAAGACCACAATGAAAATGAATACATCTGTGCCATTGAAGACAATCTGGAACCATATGATCAACAGTCTTCTAGCTGTCGATTATTAGAAGTCTGCATCTCCTTAAGAGGTCCGAAACCAAAAAAATGAATTCTGAAAAAAGCTTCCACGACTGACAGTTAATATAAACAGTTCTTGAATAGTCCTTATCCAGGGCACTGATAAAACAAAACAAGTGATATCTAACGAAGAGGTTCTTTTTGGAGAGCTTATTTTCCTCTTTAGTTGTACAATTGCATCGAAACAAGACGAAACGCGCGTCAGCCGTTTCACCACAAGCCTTCACTAACTAAGTAACATAAATTATAATGATTCAAGGATCAATTGCAGTGTCACTTTCTTAATGTTACGTTCGTTCTTTAATTGGACAAGTTAAAATATCATTCTCATTTTATCTTGACTGTTATTGATTTTTCGCACTGAGTAACTTTTCTCTAAACTACAATTACATTATTAATAAATTATAAACTTCTTACATTATAGACACCTAGAGATATGCCACACAAAATCTCACAGTTTGTGCGAGGACTAAAATGCTGACCGGACGCCTAGACCGAAACAGATGGCCATCTTCAGGGGCCATCACCCGGGCCTCTGAATCGGAATCTGATTCACAACTCAGTAAAGCAGCTCGACGAACCACATCCCCATGATTGTCGGTAACAAAAACAGGTTCGTATACCCTTCAATCCTTTCGGATTCTGGAGACAATCTACACCATAAGTTTGGAATCACGATTTTTCAGCTTCCATGAGTGGACTTGCATCTCCGCCAGTTAGGATGCAGGCGTTGGCAAATTGTTCAAGTCTTGTACATCAATTGTTAAGGGTAGTACGACGCATCACAATAATAATCATAGCAACGTAAAACTTGGCACACTTACTTACTTTACTTTACTTCGGCTATCTCCTACGGGAGGATGAGCCGGCTTCATGAACATATCGAATCATCGTTGCCCAGGCGCGGCGATCTGATGCAAGGTTTTGCGACAGAGTTATCCAATTCTTGTTCCACAGACGGAGTCCGTAGATGGTTTGTAGCCCCAGGCACTCCATATCAGCCTTGACTGTACCAAGCCATGTTTTCAGCTGTCCACCCCTGCGACATAGCCAAATTACCGGGGACACCGTTGCATGGTGAGAGTTGTTTATAAGAGAGTTCATGAAGTTTCATGGGAATTAGGTACGAGCGATGTCCCCAGCATCGCTCGGCCTTTTGTTTGAGAGTGCAGCTCTAGCCTTTACACAACCAAGTGTGACCTACAAGGCAGTAGGCGTGGAGTAGGGAGTCCATTATCCATTGGCAGTCGATGACCGGAGTCCGGTTCATATGCCTTTTTGAATGGGGCCAGACATCCAGGGCATCCAATAAGCCCCTTGTCCTTACGTCTGCCGGTGAGCTTCATACGCCAGTCGTTGGAGGTTTGGAATCAGGGTTTAGCCATCTCCCCTAGACTGTCATCCAATGGACAGTCAACCCGATGAAGAGCGCCGGGCATCCGCTTTTGCCCTCTCACTTCGGTGAAAAACACCTCCGCCACGTGAAGGCAGTGAGTAGGACTTCCTCAGGAGAGGCCATGTAAGACGCCCGGTCATATGGGAGCATTTCAAGAGGTGTACGGAGGGGTGGCCAACCCGCAGCGCAAGGCACCCACCCCCGACCATCCTGGGGCTTTGGCACAGAAATGCATCAGTTTAAATATCCCTAATTTGAGGAGGGGAACGTAAATGTCTGGATACCCCTATGGACAGGCATGGATGTGAGGCAGAGCGAAATGAAGTCAAGACCAATTAAGACTTTCCTAATCTAGAAGGTGCTATGGGACGGATTTATTATTGTAGTGGCTTACAGTACTAGGAATTAAATCATTGATAAGAATAACAGAAAAACAACATAATTAAAAAAGAGGAAGTTGGATAATTTATAAACACACATACCTTCATGAGATGTGTCAGTATCCGGTGAAGAGTTCAGTGCCTGATCAACACTCCAAACAACTAACATTTCAGCATAGGTTGGATTCAGCTTAGTACCACATGTACCACTTAATGTAGGTAATGCCCCGGAAGCACCAATCACTGTCATTATCATATCGGTATCGTATAAATGTGATTTATAATTCGTTGACTTTTGACACTCTGGTATACCCCAACATAATGAATTCACTGTCCCAGCATTGCCTAATGGAAAACCAGCTAGTTGACTAGTTGTATGAGATGCTATCGGTGGCCAATGGCCAAGCAAAGCAAGCATATGCTTTGGATAACGAAGATCCCATAATTGTATATCAGCATTGGGATTATTTGGATCTGTTAGACACAAACGGGTTGCAACATCTGGACTCCAGGCCATAATTTGAGGTTCTAACTATAGGAGGAATAATTATATAAAGGAAAATGAGGAAGATTTTAAGACGTATTCGTATGAAAGAGGTCAGTGATGTAATGAAGGTTTTTTCAAGAAAGAACATCAGTTAAAGATCACTGAAACCATCATGGAGAGCTGGAAAGTTTCGTCCTGTTATGGGACTCATCATCATCGCGTAAACAATCCCACCAGAGATGGAAACCAAAGTGTTCAGGTTAAAAGACTACGATCATCGACCATTCAGCCACCTGGGCCGGAATTCAGTGATGCGTGAATTCTAATTTCTACCAAGTGGTGATATGGCGCTACCCTCAACCAATGAATTCGATAAACGTCCACTCCACCTTGACACGGTGGATTCTACTGGTCAGGACCTTCCAGGACAGCTACAAAAACATCCGCGCAACAGCCACCAATGAGCCAGAGATTGCTATTCAGATTACATGTTTCGTAGGAAATTGGATTAATTTCTTAGTCTGAAGGTCCCAAGTCCGACCTATGGTGGCGCTGTGAGTGTGTACTGACGAAGAGTCCCAATCGAGGACGAAGCAGCTGTCCAGTGCTCCCCGGTGGTTTCCAATAATGTTACTTCGTGACGAAATTCACATTGAAATTAATCCAAGTTCCTAAAATAGGCCATAATATAAATCGATTCTTTCAAAAGAAATAGGTTAATAGAATTGTGTGTTCGTTTAAGACTAACGGGGAAAAACAAATTACCTGACACATTGTTTTAGTTAATTGTAGAACTGGTCCACTTTTACGTAAATCCCATATAACACAACGTCCAATACTTGTTGTGCATAATATATGCTGAACACGTGGATTCCATGCAACTTTATTCAAATTTTCTACGGGCTATTAAGGAGGAGAAGAAGGGAACGTTATGACTAACAATCGACATTTATGTTTTCTTAACGCTGAATAAAATAATGGTGATGTGTTGAAATTAGGTGGTTAGAAGTTATCGCTATTAAGTCTCGGATTCGAATATCCTAGAAGAATGGATACACATGATGATGAGTACAAAGAAGTTAGAAACCTGTGTACTGGACTTCTTACTGACTGCCTTCAACCAATCAACATCAATTCAAAGTGCACTGCAGTGGCGAGTTACCTAGTTTGATGATATCATAGCAAAAGTAACTCATGTAATTCAGTCAGCACCAACACTAAGGATTACAGATATGAAAATGGTTACACCTTAGTGATCAATCAATGTATATTGGCAGGTACGATTGAGAGTGGGTAGACTTCGATGTTCCTCTCAAAATCTTCACATGTGGCGATGCATTCATAGCCCCTTACCAGCTAAGCTATATTCACTGCCTTCATGCGGTAGGGGTGTCCTTCACAAAAATGAAAGGGTGAATGCAAATATATGGTGTTTACAACCGGACTGGGGATATGTTGGTCTATCTAGAAGAGGTGGAAAACCCTGATACCAAACCTATTGTGTACATGTACTCCAAAACCTAAACGGATTGAATGGCAATAAGGACGCGGAACCATTGGAACGCAGCTCCTGACGCTGCACCACTGTTTCGTGGATCAGACTTCAAGTGAAACATAAGACAACCACCTGCTTCCGTCTGGGCATCGGGGCAGTATCCTAGCCCTCACACAAATTGTGAGACAACAATTTCATGAGATATTCTAATTGCGCGGTTACCGATACAGATGGCGATCATACTTTTAGTGATCTGATCCTTTTTGACTTTATTTTTGTGTGCAGACGTTTGTGTTGTATTTTTTACCGGATTTGTTATCACTTTTGTTTGAAATCTCACCTTATCAGTAGCGCTTTTCGTTACTAGTGAGTAGCCTTCAAAATGCTGATCTCCAGTGAGATAACATGGATATCCTAATACCGTTCAAGCTTGCCACCTACAATGTTCGTATAATGATGTAAATAGGACAACAGACAGATCTGGCCAAAATATTAGAAAAGTCTCGCTATCGATATCTCCTGCAATTCATGATTTCAGTGAAGTATTTCGAATATCTTCTCCATCTGCTAGTTGAAATAACGTGTACCACCTGTGCTTATCTGGATACCCGGTGACATTGGTATCCGGCTTAATTGGTGTCAAAGACGCACTGAGCAACAAAGATGAAGCGGTATTAGTCAACTGGATCTGAATTAACAGTAGCTTATATGCTGTGAGGCTAGAAGGTTACCCCAAAGTAAGAAGTTGTTGGTCAGACAGGTTATATCTTTTTGTCATTTCTGCTTATGTACCAACAGATTGCAGTCCAGATCCAATTAAAGATGAGTTTTACTATCAACTGAGCCAGCTACTGAAGCAGCGCGTCAGAATGATATCGTAGTACTAATTGGGGACTTAAATGCACAAGTTGGCGTCTGGGCTCAGAAGCGAGTTATCTAGGTAGTTAGCGGGGTCTATATGGTCGCAGGTTGCATAATGGAGACTGTCTTCTGAAGCTTTGCGCAGACCACATTCTATTTCTAGCCAACAACAACTGCCAGTACAGCCATCACCGTAACGCTACCTGATGTTATGCCTTTGCACAGAAGTGCAGTGGTTCTGTCTGTCACACTTCATGTAGTACAAAAAAGTACAGGAAAGAAAAACAAAAGAACTTCAAATGAACTATGAGAAACAGAATCGTACGGGAGAATGGGTAATACCATGGGAAAACATTAGCACCAAATGTCAAGTAGACTACAAAGAGTGAATGCATGAAAGCCACTGAGAGCAATTTTAGGCCACATCACTAACGGTCTCCAATCATTGATTCTTAGCATCTCGATGACCACCCAAAAAAGGAAAATGAGATTTACCTCAACAGTTTCCCACTAAGCAGTGATTTATAAGGAACAAGTCTCCCACCCACCCACCCACCTCTCCCAACCGCTTAAACACCATCACTATAAAAGCAAAATAAAAATACTAGAATTTTGTTAATAACACTAACTTGTATTTTCGCCCCCGGTGACATTGGTTGTTCCATTTTTTCAATGTCCCATATAAATATTTCATCATCGTTAGACACAGAAGCGAAGAGATTTGTCTATGCAAATTTAAAAAAGGTTTAAATAGGGGAAATAGTGAACTGCAGAAAATAAAGCGACATGTTAAACATCTAGATTTAAATTCTGCAATGGTGTCAGAAGAGAAATAAATTTCACTAATATTTCGTTTAAGCATACATCTTATCGATGATACTACATATAATCCTAGCTTAGATAGAAGAGAAGCGGTAGCGGTTTATTGGTAAAGTTCTCATCAGCCATGCTGGAAGTTTGAGTTCGACTCCCAAGCAGTGCGCACCTGAACCTTGCCTGGCAGGTAGTAAGCCCGGAAAAATGGAAGGTTGGAAGTGAGGCTGGCAACCTCACCTCGTGAAAAAAATACCGCCGCTATTTAAACTTCAGAGCTCAGAACCCTATGTTCCATCCGTAATGCAAGGAATGAAGAGAAACAATATCTCATTGATGTGGAATAACAAATTAGAAACTCAAGTTAGACAACACTAGTGACTGTTTTTATAAACATCTAAAAAGTTTCAAGGAAATTCTATGTTCAAAATAAAAGTAATACGTGATTAATGCACATGAAAATCATAGTTTTCTGTAGGGATTCGAATTAATTTCAATGTAGATTTCTCCATTAACCAACACCAGTGGGAGAGATCATTGAAAACCACCGGGGAGTACTGAACAGCTGCTTCGTCCTAGTTTTGGGACTCTTGGTCGCTGTGTACCAACAACCAAACCACTGAGAATTGAATTCAGAACCTTCAGGTTACGATATCAAGCTCGCTGATTATTCAGCCGCTTGAGCCTAAATTCAGTGACCCATGAATTTTAACTTCTGTCGATTTTTGGTACACCGCTTCCCTCCACCAATGCCTTAGATGGGCATCCACTTCGACTTGACATGGTGGACCCCAATGACCATGCCTTCTTTACACACATCGTCCGAACATCCATCCAGTTGCTATTTTGTACGGACGAAACAGCTGTCCAGTACTCTCCGGTTTCCAATGATCACTAATTGATGTTGTTTCGCGACGAAATCTACTTTATAATTATTATTATTTATTTTTGATTTTTGATTTACAGCTTGATTCCACACTGTATTTTTGGTACAAGTATGGAATTTTCAGCATGGAGATCGGTAGTCCAAATTTTTCAGGCCGACCATAGATATCAGGTGTGCGTCGGCAGGGGATCGAACCTCGGACCATATTCATGGTCGGCGAGAGTCCTAACCACTGTGCCACCGACGCACAATTAATACATGAATGTATGTGTAACACTTTGACACTGTGATAGTAATTTTATTTTATACTAACTTGTTTATTGGATACCAAACACACACACACACACAGAGGGAAACAGTATTATATACTGAATGACGAAATTCCGAACGCAATTTACTGTTCATATTCATATCAATTGTGATACAATAAAATACAATTATTAATACTTTTCGTATGCAATCACTTAGCCTTAAAATAAGAAATAACACGAGTGAGCTTTAAATACATTTTAACATATGACAATTATGAAAACTAATGATGAAGTAGAGTCAAAAAAATGATGATTAATTAAGTTAGGTTTCCACAGGGATTCAAAATAAGCCAAGACGGGACTTCAGGTGAACACAGAGAAGATATAAGTGTGAAGACACACAACCAACGAGAACAACAAGCGCCAATCACCATCAACGGGAGCAGTCTAGAGGAAGTCATCTCTATCACATATATAGGTAGCATCCTTTCAACTACAGATGGAACGAATTAGGACGTTGAAACCAGGATGGGAAAAGTACGACTGGTGTTTATTACTAAGAAATCAGTGTGGAGATCTACTGAACTCAGCATAAGGGGCAAGATCCAAATTTTCAACACTAATCTCAAGTCAGTTAATCAGTGCTTCTATGTGATTCAGCGACTTAGCACTCAATTTACCAAAAAAATTTCAACAGACTACTGCAGAACTTCATCAACACCTGTCTTCTCTCGATGATAAATATCCATCGGGGAACACTGACAGTGCAACTAACGAACCAAGAAGCTGGGGCCAATAAATTTGCAGAAGGAAATGAAGATCGACTGCACACACGCTGAAAAAACCATTGAATGATGGAGCAGACCAGGCAGGCCTTCTAGTGGAACCCGAAGAGAAAACAACGAGTTGAGCATAGATTCAATGGTGACATGGAGGAGATTATCTGTGGGGGGAAACGAAAGTTTATGTGCAATCGTGGAGAATAGAGTGAAATCGCCCTATATCCTAACCCAAGGGAATAATGACAATATAGTAATCGGTCAACTTCCTTATAAAAAAGCATAATTCGAAGCAAGCCGATAAACTTCGATTACACCCAAGTTTATTTATTTTTTCGATTACATATGGCACAAATAATTATCCATTAATATTAAAGTAAATAGATAAGTAATTACTTGAAATCGATTGAAATCTAAACTTCTCACAACTCCATTATGAACATTTTCACGTGAAGTATATATAAAGCTTGATAAGTCATTCTCAGCAATAGTAATAGAAGGCTTAGTTGTATTCCACTTGTGCTGATCCCCATTAACATGATGATGAATAGTATTCTCATTAAAATCAATAATATTTTCTTGATTATTATCATCAATCAGTGATGACTTTTTATGTTGATGATAAGTAGAAACAATTTTTTGACTATTATATAAATATAAACTTCCTGTAATTGTCCCGTAAATAAGAAGACCAGTCTCCAAATCACCTATTGGTGCTGTCCATAATAAGCATGTACCTCTGAGGAGTATAGATGAGAGAGGAAAAACATAAGAAGGAAATGGCATTTATAACAGCTAGAAATAATTTAATAAAAATTTTAAATAATTGTACACGTGTACACACGTATATTTATTCTTAAAATGAATGAGTTGATTTATCTTTCCTACTGATCCATCATACTAGACTGAAACGCTAGATCTCTGGGTCAAAAAGTCACCTCCCAGTAGGGATGCTTCGGCAATGTCCGAGGATCGACGTGAAGTTATCTTGATTAGTGGTGACCAGTAGTGGCATCAAAAAGATTCTCGTCTCTTCCTTGTGTTTCCCGTTGATTTATTGTGTTAGATTGAAATCCTCATTTTCTGTATTGATATCGAACCATCGACTCCAAAAGAGGAAAAAACATGTATCCATTGGATTGGGCATTGAAGTCACCTGCTAAAACAACTAGCAGGCGACTTCAATGCCCAAGTAGGGAGGTTGTATGTAGGTGGTACGTATGGGGTTCCCTGTCAACGAACCGACAACGGTGATCGTCTTCTACAGTTCTGTTCAGATAATCATCTGTTCCTAGTCAGCACTAGCCTTAACCACAAAGAGACACTGCATAACCTGGCGACCTCCATCACCAAATCAACGCTGGACTCAGATAGACCACATAGCCACAGGGTATCGCTGGCGAGGGTCAGTAGAAGACTGTCGCTCCTTCTGGAACACGTGTGTAGACTCTGATCGCGCCCTGGCTCGCGCACCTTTATGCTTACAACCAAACGGATATAAGAAATTGCTTGCAGCGAAACAGTTACGTCCCCAACTAGATCGAGACACTGAGTCCCTATTTAAGGAATAAATAGCGAAACGAGGACTTCTCCTGAGGTGGTCTGGCATAAAACAGAGTTAGCTATAAACACAGCTGTTAGAGTTGTAAATGACCTGAAACCTAAAGTTAGTAAGAGCCATTGGATCTCTACCGCCTCATCCGAACTGATTGACGCAAGAAAACTGACTCCGGTGAGCCCCGATTATGATGGGGAACAAGAGCTACTCAAAGGCAAACTAACAAGAAGCCATCGTAACGACCGTGAACAGTGGTCGGCGACAAAAGCGAAAGAGATGGAAAAGGCAGCGGCGACTGGTAACACCAGAAAACTATTTAGGTTTATCAGGGCAAATGATAAGTGAAACAATCTCTGAGTAAAATGGAATCATAATTAGCTCCCAGGATAGACGACTGAAACGCTGGAAAGAACATCACGAGTAGCAGTTTGATTGGAGGGGACCTCCTCTGATTCCCGTCGGATTGGTGTAAGTCACTGATTATCCCCATATACAAGAAGGGAGACAAGTCTGTTGTGAACTTTTCTTATAATACGTATCTAATCATATTCATATCTCTACCGCTATTAACACTCTTTTTTCCCTTTATATGTTTAAGCCATTTCGGCTTCATTATAAAATGAATAAAGCCTAAATTCTTGGTTCATTCGTCTTTTCAAGATTCAAGCATCACTCATCGTTCTAAGACTCAATCACCTTCGTAACAATTTATTCATTTTACAATATTCATGGAACGATTTTTCCGACCTGACCGGTTCGACGTAGAACCTAACGCAGTTGGAGCTGCCAAGAAGTGGGATCATTGGTTTGCGACTTTTTCCTACTTCATTGAATCAATGGGATCCGAAAATCCTTCGAAACTACATATTCTCTTCAATCATATTTCTACTTCTGTATACGAATGCATTTCTGAATGCAAAACATACGAAGAAGCTATCGACACTCTCAAAAGTCTCTACATGCAGCCTTGCAACGAAGTGTTTGCTCGACACTTGTTAGCAACGTGTAAACAAGAATCTGGCGAAAATCTGGATCAGTTTGTTCGTCGACTCAAGTCGCTGACTACAGATTGTTCATTCAGAGCGGTTACAGCCGAAGAACATCGTAACGAATCTCTACGTGATTCATTCATCTCAGGTATACAGTCTTCGATGATACGCCAGAGGCTATTAGAACAGCGTACTTTAACTTTTCAAGCGGCATACGATCAAGCACGAGCTCTAGAGATGGCACATCAACAATCGCAGTCATACAACAATCCTGTTACACCTTGCGCGTCCATTTCTTTACATGATGTACCTCATTCATCAGATTCCACACCCTCCGTCAATGAAACAACCATTGCTGCCGTTGAATCCAAATGCTTTTTCTGTGGTAATCGTAGACATCCTCGTTCCAAATGCCCCGCCCGTGATGCAGTTTGCAAAGCTTGTGGCAAGCAAGGACATTTTCAGAAGGTTTGCAGGTCTGCGCCATCTACGAAAAAAGGTCCATCTTCAGTTAACTCTATAATTTCATCTCTCGTTGTGGCTTCAGCACCTCAAAGTCTCACTGATGCTGTTACGCAGCTTACTGCCAGTGGGAAATCAATGCAAGCTCTAGTGGATACCGGAAGCAGTGAGAGCTACATCTCTTCCTCAGTTGTTCGTAAGTATAACTGGAAAGTCCATAAGTCTCGAAACAGAATCACAATGGCGAGTACGAATCTTACTAGTCATACTGAAGGACATTGTCTTCTATCCATCTGCTATAAAAACCACACTTATGATCTATTCAAATTTTCCATTCTTCATAATTTATGTGCAGACGTCCTTCTTGGACATGATTTTTTAAAACTTCACAAACACATTGAGATTCCTTTTGGGGGATCAAAGCCTCCTTTTTCTCTCTGTGGTCTACCTTGTGTTCGCGTCGACCTGCCTACTCTGTTTGAAAATCTTTCAAAAGACTGTAAACCGATCGCGATAAAATCACGGCGTTATTCTTGTGAAGATGAAAGTTTTGTTTCCACCGAAGTCAACCGGTTACTGCAAGAAGGTGTTATTGAACCTTCTAATTCTCCTTGGCGAGCTCAAGTTCTTGTTACGTCAAAGAACGCCATAAAAAGAGGATGGTAGTTGATCATAGTCAGACAATCAATCGATTCACTTTTCTGGATGCTTACCCATTACCTAGGATTGACGAAATGATAGAAAAAATCGCACAATATGACATATTCAGCACTCTTGATCTGAAGAATGCTTATCATCAAATTGGCCTAAGGAACGAAGATAAACCATATACTGCTTTCGAGGCTTGTGGGAAACTTTACCAATATTGCCGAATTCCTTTTAGTGTTACCAATGGCGTAGCTTGTTTTCAACGCATTATCGATGAATTGATCAGTAAAGAACAACTCACAAGCACGTTTGCCTACATTGACAATGTCACTATCTGCGGCAAAACTCAGGAGGAACACGACAAAAATCTAAACAAGTTTATGGTAGCAGCACGCAATTATAGAATAACCCTTAATGATTCCAAAAGCATACAATTACTCGGTTATGAAGTTTCAAAGGGGGTTATTAAACCAGATCCCGATCGGCTAAAACCTCTTCGTGATCTAGAACCACCCACAGATATCAAATCTCAACAACGGGCCGTTGGATTATTTGCTTATTATTCACAGTGGATCCCTCGCTTCTCAGATAAAATCCACCCATTGGTAAATAATCGGATTTTCCCTCTTGATATCGAAACTCGAAATGCTTTTGACAAACTGAAAGACGACTTAGAAAGTGCAGTCGTTGTGGTAGTTGATCCGAAAGCACCCCTTGTTGCTGAAACAGATGCTTCAGATGCCTCAATTGCAGCAACATTAAAAAAGAATGGTAAACCTGTCGCCTTCTTTTCTCGAAGCCTCTCTCGAAGTGAGAAACATCATTCATCGGTTGAGAAAGAAGCCTATGCCGTGGTCGAAGCAATTCGTAAGTGGAAGCATTACATTCTCGGAAATCACTTCAAACTAGTCACTAATCAACGTTCAGTAGCATTCATGTTTGACAAGATTCATAAACAAGCAATAAAGGTTAATAAAGCAGGATTTAATGAATTCATCAAATTTCGGTAGAACTCGTCAGCTGAATACTCTACATACACGAATACATATACTTTTGAAATTACATTGGGAGATATAAGACTGATAAGTTGAATACTCTACATACACGAATATATATACTTTTGAAATTACATTGGGAGACATAAGGCTGATAAGTAAACAAACTACATTGAATTAATCATGCAGAGAGACAGGTGCGAATATTTTCCAGGTCATGTTCAAATAGATAAGGGGAGAGAGAGTATGAGAGATCAAAATTAAGATAAATTGCATTACGCTTCAATTACATCACTTAGATAAACAATTAGTCATTAGGGAATATAACTAGAATTGCAAACAGACTAATATCAATAGTAATAGTTATAATAACAATAATAATAATAGTGTTGAAGTGAGTTAAGATAATCTTACGGATAAAGCATAGATTTAAATGAATCAAGAATAATAATAATGGCAGTAATAATAACAAAAATAATAATAAGAAGAGGTAGAATAATAACAAGTAGAGAATAAAACGTATTACCATGGTAGATTAAGAGTTACGACCATCTCCTTTTGTATACAGAGAGCTGGTTTATAAATTCGAATTGCACAAGCCTCTGCAATTGCAAGCATCTTCTTGTTTCTTTGTTTGCTGACAATGGTAAATGACTTGACTGCGTCGATATCATGTCCGTAATCTACAAGATGTTTTGTTATTGAGGATTTTGGCACTTTGAACTCAGCTGTTTTCAACCATTTTGGCAAATGCTCCATCATGCGAGTAGACAATCGCCTTTCCGTACGACCTATGTATTTGCTGCCACAAACACACTCAAATTGATATATGCAGTTTGAAGTGTCGAGGATTGGCGACTGGTCTTTCCCAGATTGTTGAAGCACTCGCTTGGTGGTGTTAAGGATAACAAGTTTTGCAGCATAATAAGTTCTCTTGATGGCTTTGTCGAGTCTTCGTTTCACTACTTCTTGTACGTCATCTCCTTTGAACGGTAAATTGATATAAACAGGTTTCTTTGGAACTGTTTGAATCGTTTTGCGGGGGGTAGTTTCTTTGGAGTATTTATTAATGAACTTCTCAGGATATCCATTCTTAGATAAAATATCCTTCAGAGATTTTATTTCCTGTTCAATAGTACTGTCAGAACAAATTTTCCGTGCTCTATTGAACAGTGTTCTGACTAGGTTCTTTTTGTACTGGATTGGGACAAAGCTCTTGAAATGCATGTACTGTCCTGTCCATGAAGACTTTCTAAATATAGATCTTTCGATTGTGCCATCATTCATTTTGGCTAGAAAAACGTCTAGGAATTTCATAGTATCGTTTTCCTCGTGTTCTACTGTGAAATTGAGATTTGGATGGCATGAATTGAATTTTATCAACATGTCTTCCGCTTTTGATCTGCTTTCACAGACAATAAAAATGTCATCAACATATCTTAGGTATACATTTGTTTCTTGTATGTGCTGCTGTAAAGCACCGGTTTCTAGGCGTGACAGGAATAAGTCGGCGAAAAGTGGTCCCAAAGGGCTTCCCATTGCGACACCATCAACTTGACGGAACAGACGCCCGTTGAATTGGAATTGGACATTTTTAGTACATAAAAGTAGTAATTTCCTCAATTCCGATGTTGGAATGGGTATGTCTTCAGCTTCTTTACATATGAAGTCGATAGTCTCAACAACTGGCACATTTGTGAAAAGGGAGGTAACATCGAAAGAGACCAAATGCTTATCGGATACATTGAAATCTTTAATTTGATTGACAAATTGAAATGAATCAGAGACTACATGTGTTCCGAAACGTTTCAACAATGGCTGCAACAGTTCACATAACCACTGTGCTAGTCTGTGGTACGGCGAGTTTATCATAGAGAGTATGGGTCTTAACGGCGCTCCTGGTTTGTGTATTTTTACGCGTCCGTATAGTTTTGGGATTTGTGACCCAATCGGTTTGATATTTCTATATGTGTTTTCGTCTATGTATTTATTTTTGAAGAGTTGTCGTAGATGCTGCACAATTTTCCTTTCGGTTGATAACGTTTGGTCTTTTGCATGGTTATCCAATTTGAATTTAGATTCATCGGCGAGAATTTGATGCATTTTTTCGAGATAATCTATCTTGTTCATTAGCACTACACTTTGTCCTTTATCAGCTTGTAGGATAACAAGATTTTTGTCTTTTCGAAGCTTGTTTAAAGATCGCCAGTGTTCTTTGGTGATATGCGACTTTTGATTGGTCGGCATGACTCGAAATTGATGAGCGATATCAACCATCTTTGCTTTCAACCAGCTTTCGCTGTCACTGGACGTGGCATGTAGCCCCATAAGTTGATCATAAAGATTTTCGAATTGGCATTCGATATCGATTTGCTTTATCTTCTTCATGGGAACACAGAATTTGAATCCCAATGACAGAATTTCTGCTTGTTCTTTTGATAGGGAAACATCAGATAAATTATGAACATAATTAGATATATCCACTGGGAAAATTTCATTTGGCGGTTCCGGATAAAGTGACTTCTTCAGTTTCTTTACTTCTGATTCTTTTGTCTTTTTTGATGTGGCATGCAGATATTTAGTGAATTTAATATAACATACGAAGTTTAAGTCATTTTGCACATTGATCAGTTTGCTTGACAATAGGCATAAATTACTGATTTCATCTGTTTCAGAAGACAAATGTGATTCAGCAAGACGGTAAAGATTCGCTCGTGTAGGTCTCAGATGATCTTTACGCAAGGATTTGTAAAATGTTCGAGGATAAATATTATTCTGGATACATTCTTTCAAAAAATCTCGTCGTGCAGAGTGTTTAGCAATCCTGCACTTCAATTTCACTAGATCATTTAGTGCATTGATAGTGCTTTTTGGGAGACGCTTCTTCAAGAATTGAAAACATTTATTTCCCGATACGAATTTAAAACAAGCAATAAAGGTTAATAAAGCAGGATTTAATGAATTCATCAAATTTCGGTAGAACTCGTCAGCTGAATACTCTACATACACGAATACATATACTTTTGAAATTACATTGGGAGATATAAGAACATATGTATATATAATATATATATATATATATTATATATAGATATATAAGTCTTATATCTCCCAATGTAATTTCAAAAGTATATGTATTCGTGTATGTAGAGTATTCAGCTGACGAGTTCTACCGAAATTTGATGAATTCATTAAATCCTGCTTTATTAACCTTTATTGCTTGTTTTAAATTCGTATCGGGAAATAAATGTTTTCAATTCTTGAAGAAGCGTCTCCCAAAAAGCACCATCAATGCACTAAATGATCTAGTGAAATTGAAGTGCAGGATTGCTAAACACCCTGCACGACGAGATTTTTTGAAAGAATGTATCCAGAATAATATTTATCCTCGAACATTTTACAAATCCTTGCGTAAAGATCATCTGAGACCTACACGAGCGAATCTTTACCGTCTTGCTGAATCACATTTGTCTTCTGAAACAGATGAAATCAGTAATTTATGCCTATTGTCAAGCAAACTGATCAATGTGCAAAATGACTTAAACTTCGTATGTTATATTAAATTCACTAAATATCTGCATGCCACATCAAAAAAGACAAAAGAATCAGAAGTAAAGAAACTGAAGAAGTCACATTATCCGGAACCGCCAAATGAAATTTTCCCAGTGGATATATCTAATTATGTTCATAATTTATCTGATGTTTCCCTATCAAAAGAACAAGCAGAAATTCTGTCATTGGGATTCAAATTCTGTGTTTCCATGAAGAAGATAAAGCAAATCGATATCGAATGCCAATTCGAAAATCTTTATGATCAACTTATGGGGCTACATGCCACGTCCAGTGACAGCGAAAGCTGGTTGAAAGCAAAGATGGTTGATATCGCTCATCAATTTCGAGTCATGCCGACCAATCAAAAGTCGCATATCACCAAAGAACACTGGCGATCTTTAAACAAGCTTCGAAAAGACAAAAATCTTGTTATCCTACAAGCTGATAAAGGACAAAGTGTAGTGCTAATGAACAAGATAGATTATCTCGAAAAAATGCATCAAATTCTCGCCGATGAATCTAAATTCAAATTGGATAACCATGCAAAAGACCAAACGTTATCAACCGAAAGGAAAATTGTGCAGCATCTACGACAACTCTTCAAAAATAAATACATAGACGAAAACACATATAGAAATATCAAACCGATTGGGTCACAAATCCCAAAACTATACGGACGCGTAAAAATACACAAACCAGGAGCGCCGTTAAGACCCATACTCTCTATGATAAACTCGCCGTACCACAGACTAGCACAGTGGTTATGTGAACTGTTGCAGCCATTGTTGAAACGTTTCGGAACACATGTAGTCTCTGATTCATTTCAATTTGTCAATCAAATTAAAGATTTCAATGTATCCGATAAGCATTTGGTCTCTTTCGATGTTACCTCCCTTTTCACAAATGTGCCAGTTGTTGAGACTATCGACTTCATATGTAAAGAAGCTGAAGACATACCCATTCCAACATCGGAATTGAGGAAATTACTACTTTTGTGTACTAAAAATGTCCAATTCCAATTCAACGGGCGTCTGTTCCGTCAAGTTGATGGTGTCGCAATGGGAAGCCCTTTGGGACCACTTTTCGCCGACTTATTCCTGTCACGCCTAGAAACCGGTGCTTCACAGCAGCACATACAAGAAACAAATGTATACCTAAGATATGTTGATGACATTTTTATTGTCTGTGAAAGCAGATCAAAAGCGGAAGACATGTTGATAAAATTCAATTCATGCCATCCAAATCTCAATTTCACAGTAGAACACGAGGAAAACGATACTATGAAATTCCTAGACGTTTTTCTAGCCAAAATGAATGATGGCACAATCGAAAGATCTATATTTAGAAAGTCTTCATGGACAGGACAGTACATGCATTTCAAGAGTTTTGTCCCAATCCAGTACAAAAAGAACCTAGTCAGAACACTGTTCAATAGAGCACGGAAAATTTGTTCTGACAGTACTATTGAACAGGAAATAAAATCTCTGAAGGATATTTTATCTAAGAATGGATATCCTGAGAAGTTCATTAATAAATACTCCGAAGAAACTACCCCCCGCAAAACGATTCAAACAGTTCCAAAGAAACCTGTTTATATCAATTTACCGTTCAAAGGAGATGACGTACAAGAAGTAGTGAAACGAAGACTCGACAAAGCCATCAAGAGAACTTATTATGCTGCAAAACTTGTTATCCTTAACACCACCAAGCGAGTGCTTCAACAATCTGGGAAAGACCAGTCGCCAATCCTCGACACTTCAAACTGCATATATCAATTTGAGTGTGTTTGTGGCAGCAAATACATAGGTCGTACGGAAAGGCGATTGTCTACTCGCATGATGGAGCATTTGCCAAAATGGTTGAAAACAGCTGAGTTCAAAGTGCCAAAATCCTCAATAACAAAACATCTTGTAGATTACGGACATGATATCGACGCAGTCAAGTCATTTACCATTGTCAGCAAACAAAGAAACAAGAAGATGCTTGCAATTGCAGAGGCTTGTGCAATTCGAATTTATAAACCAGCTCTCTGTATACAAAAGGAGATGGTCGTAACTCTTAATCTACCATGGTAATACGTTTTATTCTCTACTTGTTATTATTCTACCTCTTCTTATTATTATTTTTGTTATTATTACTGCCATTATTATTATTCTTGATTCATTTAAATCTATGCTTTGTCCGTAAGATTATCTTAACTCACTTCAACACTATTATTATTATTGTTATTATAACTATTACTATTGATATTAGTCTGTTTGCAATTCTAGTTATATTCCCTAATGACTAATTGTTTATCTAAGTGATGTAATTGAAGCGTAATGCAATTTATCTTAATTTTGATCTCTCATATCTCTCTCTCCCCTTATCTATTTGAACATGACCTGGAAAATATTCGCACCTGTCTCTCTGCATGATTAATTCAATGTAGTTTGTTTACTTATCAGCCTTATGTCTCCCAATGTAATTTCAAAAGTATATGTATTCGTGTATGTAGAGTATTCAGCTGACGAGTTCTACCGAAATTTGATGAATTCATTAAATCCTGCTTTATTAACCTTTATTGCTTGTTTTAAATTCGTATCGGGAAATAAATGTTTTCAAGATTCATAAAGGCAAAATCAGGAATGATAAAATAATGCGTTGGAGAATTGAGCTATCCCCTTATCAATATGACATCATTTATCGTCCTGGAAGGGATAATCAAGCTGCTGATACATTTTCCCGTAGTTTCTGCGGTTCCTTGCAGTCAGTGTGCGACTTGAAATTTCTCCATGACTCTATGTGCCATCCTGGAGTTGTCCGAATGATGCATTTTGTACGCTCGAGAAGCCTTCCATTCTCCCTTGATGAGGTGCGCAATGTAACCAGTAAATGCGTGACATGCTGTGAGTTAAAGCCTCAATTTTACAATCCCTCTAATTTCAAACTCATAAAAGCAACCCAACCTTTTGAAAGGCTAAGCATCGACTTTAAAGGACTTCTACCGTCAACTAGCCACAATCACTATCTGCTCACGCTGATCGATGAATATCCTCGATTCCCCTTTGCATTTGCCTGCCCCGACATGTCGTCTCAAACGGTAATGAATTGCCTTTGCCAACTGTTTTCGATTTTCGGTATGCCTTCTTACATACATACCGACAGAGGCGCTGCTTTCATGTCTACCGAATTACGGGCATTTCTTCTGGAGAAAGACGTAGCAACCAGTCGTACTACCTCATACAATCCTCAAGCCAATGGGCAGGTCGAGCGCCTCAATGGAACACTTTGGCGTGCCATCACTCTAGCATTAAGATCACGGGGCCTACCAACGGCACAATGGGAGTCTGTTCTACTCGACGCCTTGCATTCCATCAGATCTTTGCTCTGTACTGCAACGAACGCCACGCCACACGAACGACTGTTTACCTATAACCGAAGATCGACATCTGGGACAACTCTTCCTACTTGGCTCATTGTACCAGGACCAGTACTTCTCCGGAGGAGTGTTCGTCAGTCCAAATTCAATCCCCTGGTTGAAGAGGTGGAGCCATTGAATTGTAACCCGCAATTTGCTCACGTTCGCTTCGGTAATGGACGTGAAGATACAGTTGCTCTTCATCATCTGGCACCCAAAGGTGAAGATATTGATCAAGTTGAAAATTCAATACCGGAGGGCGACGCAATTCCTGAGCAACAAGTAAATGGGGATGCGACCACTGATCCTAATATTCTTCGTGAAGAAAATACAACTGAAACGAACAACGGGCATATTCTTTTGGAAAAACAACGTGTACGGCCTTACAATTTGCGTACCAGAGAAGCGTGACATAATGGCTCACTCCTTTTCAAGCCGCAGTGAATGTTGTGAACTTTTCTTATAATACGTATCTAATCATATTCATATCTCTACCGCTATTAACACTCTTTTTTCCCTTTATATGTTTAAGCCATTTCGGCTTCATTATAAAATGAATAAAGCCTAAATTCTTGGTTCATTCGTCTTTTCAAGATTCAAGCATCACTCATCGTTCTAAGACTCAATCACCTTCGTAACAAAGTCTTCCTGTGATAATCACAGAGGGATTAGCTTGACTAATATAGTATCTAAAGTCCTAGGCTCAATAATATTGCGTAGACTAAGTGGTGCTCGGGAGGCACAAACACGAGAGAAACAGGCAGGCTTTAGACCAGGAAGAGGGTGTATTGATCATATCTTCACCCTCCGACAGATTCTAGAACATAGGCATTCTTGCCGGCGTCCAACAATCATTATATTTCTTGACCTAAAGGTGGCATTCGATTCTGTCGACCGAGAGGTGCTCCGACGATGCTTGGCTGTAAAGGGAATGCCGAGAAAATACATTGCACTGATCAAAGCACTCTACTTGAACTCATTCAGTCAGCCAGGTGAGAGTATACAGTGAGTTGTCATCTGAAGTGGTGACAACTAGTGTTGTCCCACAGGGATGCCCACTATCCCCGTTTCTATTAAATTTCATCATTGATGTACTAATGGAATTAACCCTAATTCACTTCAGAGACCCAGGGATTGACTTGCTACTAGGGAATAATCTCGTGGACTTAGAATATGCAGACAATATAGTCCTTCTAGGCGAGGACGCTGTCAAAATGCAGAGTCATCTGAAAACCTTGAGCTGCAATCTACGAATGTTTGGCATGCGATTCGCTCCCGCCAAATGCAAGATAATGCTACAGGACTGGACTACAGCGACTCCTAGGTTAGAAATAGGAAGTGAAGTGGTAGAGCACGTTGACCACTTCACTTATTTGGGAAGTTGCATCAGCCAGTCTCAACAGGTTGATCTCTGACAAAATCTCAGCACGGATACAGAAGGCTAGTTTTGCATATGCAAGTTTACGCCGTCTCTGGAGTAGACGTGATACCCGGCTATCGACCAAAGGGCGGATGTACTGCTCATCAGTCCGCTCCGTCCTTCTTTATGGCTGTGATACCTGGCCATTGAGAGTGGAAGACATGAAAAGGTTGGCTAACTGTCTTTGATTATAGGTGCCTGCGTTTTATCCTCCATATGAAGTGGTATAACTGGGTGAGCAATATTGAGGTTAGGAGTCAAGTGCTAGGTAAGGAGGGGAAATCAATCGATGAGGCTGTGAAGCTATATCGGCTGAGATGGTTAGGACATGTGTTACGCATACTTAGTCATCGGCTTCCTCAACCACCAATGTTAGCTGACATAGGGCCAGGCTGGAAAAGAGTTAGCGGCAGTCAAACCGAAACATGGCACCACTCTATGGAATCCACAACAGTTAGTTTAGGCCACGTAGGAAGGTGTAGACTTCCTGACTGGTTGGGGTCCTCGGGACGGTAAAAACCAATGAGGGCTGGAGACAATTGGTGATATGGCTCAAAATCGTTCTCAATGACAGCGCAGATGCATCCACTCCTTGTGACTTATAGTACCCTACGAAACTATGTTGCTCTTCGCTATTACTATTCTCCTTTTGTCTCATGGCCCTTTCTACTGTCCCTATTTTGCATTTCTTCTACTTTCTTCTCTTGCTTTGTGTGATACATGGAGTGTGGCGACTTGTACAGCTGCACATCGATGCAAAGCTCTATGTTGAACACAGACAGACTGGATTCCACTGCTAGTCACTATCAAGCAAAATAACATGTATGGATATAACTGAGAATCTTTTAAGGTATTTATTGAGGACGGCAACAGGATTAAATTGGATTTATGCTATCATGTGGACATGATAACTTTATTGGACAACTCTCCATCTCGTACTACCAATCAGATAAATTTATTTCATCCTCGATGACCTAACTTTCAACGTAGAACTTTGCACAGAAATGCAGCAGTTCAAGTTGCCACACTCCATGAAGTACACAAACGCAGAGAAAAAATTTTAGAAGAAATAAAATGGGCAAAAATATATGAGAAAAGAATAGTAACAAGGAAGAACATGAGGGTTTATTGGATTTGTGACATTACGAAGAATGAATACATCTGCACCACTAAGAACGGTTCTGAACCAGACCAGTCATTGGTTTTTAGCGTCCAGAGGATTCCAGCCAGGCAGTCTACAACTACCTACGTGGCTCTCAAAGACTTCACGGACTGATGACAAGTCTTGGTTTGACCACCGCTATCTTCTTTCTAACGTGATCCTATATCAACTGAAATTACTCCACAAGAAAGTTGGTGGTTCAACATGCATAACATGTGTACTAACCATCTCAACAAATGTAGATCTACCAACTCATTGACGGACTTTCCTCGTCTAACACTACGCTTAAGTCAATACTACTCACTGCATTACACTACTTAACACGGGATATTCAACGCGAACACCTATGATCAAAGACAACTAACTCCTTTTTATCTCCTTTTATCACAGTCATAAAGGAGGAGAAGTCGAGCCGCTGCACAATACACACTTTTGATGGCTAGCTAGATATCACGTCTACTCCACGGACGACGTAAATTGGCAAACGTCATCAGTATGCAGTACTTTAGATAGGACCTTATAAAAATATTCTTTTCACTTGGCTATCAACCATTGATTTACAGATTGACACCTGTTTAACCTTGACTTAATTCATTTGACATTGTGGCTAGTAGTACATGACCTAGAAAGCTGGAAATCTTTCAGTAAGTGGTCATTTCGAAAAACTGACTTTGGTGGCTTGGAGATGTCCTACAAATATCCTCCTTACTTGGCTCAAACCAATTGTTAGAGAATTCATGGAGTGATGCCAAGTTTTGACTAGACTACCTCTAACTCTTTTTCAACCTAATTCTATGTCAGCTAGCATTGCTCCACGAGGAAGGTGGTTGTTAGGTATGTGTAATATGTGTCTTAGCTATCTCAATCGATGTAGCTTCACAGCCTCATCGACAGACTAGCCCTCCTTTCCTAAGATTCTACACCTGACCTCACTAATACTCATAATATTATACCACTTAATACATCTGTTTCATGTTGCATACTGCTGGTTGATAGATATGAGTAGTTGGAAACTATTCATGTCAACCAGTGGTGCTTGCTAGGCAGCCAGATTGAAGTGATCTAAACAACGTAGGGCCCTTTACTGGTTTGAGGTCGGGCTCATACCAGCAATGTACACTGTCTGACAGCCCCAGAGAACCAAATCAGTTCATACCACTCGACTTCTGGCTAGCTACTTTGGCGAACTGAATCAATTTCGTCATTTGAAAACTATGCAGTTCAAGTTGCTTACGAAAACCTATATTATTTAGATCACAATGTGCCATCTAATAAATACCATAATTACCAATCAAGAAAGCGAATTCGATTCAGTGGATTACCGGTTAGCCAAAGTAGCTAGCTGAAATTCCGCTCTTTCTGCTGAGTCAACCTGCGTACACCAATGATGAGTTCCACCCCAAATGAGGAAAACCGCCGTCCAGCAGTCCTTAGATCACTTCAATCCGGCTGACAAGCAGTACAGGCTGGTGTGAGCATTGTCCGACTACCCAGTAGTATATAACATCGCACAATGATACCTGCCTTCTTGATTGTCATCGATGGTACCAAGAAGATCACATACATGGTGATCTGAACAATTATCGTTTCTAAATGAAACTGTGGTTAAATTTTACCTTGAACTGTGTAATTTGCAAGTCGCGGATTAATCTTTAAATTGCGGATTTCATTTAATATCTGTTGGGGTAGTTAGTAAGATGGTCTCTCAATTACTTAGAACAGATTTCTTATGTATCCGGCTATGAGCCACGCGTACTTAATATGTGAAAGCCGATGACACTAACCAGATTATCTAGATTAAAGTAAATAGATGGGGGCATTGATTTTGGGACACAGTGACTAAAACTTGACTACTTGAGTGAGTGGACCTCTTATTTTATGTTATATGAAACTAATTAAACAATTGGTGTCATAGGAAAATGAAAAATGAAATACTACTCAAAAACCATGCAGTTGGCAATGAACCAAACCTACAGTATGTAAGGACTAGTCATACTACTTTACTTGACTGCGCCAACCTTAGTAGATGGAGCAGGGAATTCGAACCCGTGACCACCTATTGGTTGGAAATCGAGCGCCTAGACAAATGGGTCCCAGCTCTGTGGAACCAAGCACGCCAACTTATACAAAGGCGACATTACAGTGTAGCGTAATCACAGTTTACACTGATATTTTAAAGAAAATTGAACATCTCTCCTAATTTGACAATTTCATTTGTCACAGAAAAGCGTATCCAGGATATTCTCTTCAAGGATACACTATGGTGTAAAGGAGCCACCTTTAATGTTAAAACTAGACTTTATAAAACATGTCAATGAGACCAGCACACATGTCAACAGGAAAACATATATACACACACACAGACACATTCGCTAACGGGAATACTATTGAACACCATGAAACCAAAGAGAAAGTATCTGTTTGACATTTATTCTGAATAAATCGGAATATGCATACAAATACAAACACAAATCTGTTTACCAACAGTCTATATTGTTTCACTATCTTCTGCATGCAGATTTTACTTTTCGTTTTCTTTTGTCTAACAACAAGGTGCTGTGTTGTATTAGTGCTAAGTTTATCTATATCGATATAGTAGAGGTGTATTATTGGTTTCTAGACAGTATAACAAAAAAATATTTACGTGATGACTGGGGGGTTAGGGAAAATAACTGTTTACCAACTACTACTAATCTCCTTTGTCTCATTCACGGAACAGTCTTATGGACATAGAGTATGTGGATGAATAAGAAAGTATTTCCAAGCAAAGAAAAGGAATGACATAGTTATTTATTAGATGGTAGCTTGTAGTAGAAACCGGGATGCACCTTTTGTCCTATTAGGGACTCGCCAGTTGGATGTACCTGCATCTCCAGTGAGTGATGGTGTGCCTACAGACTCTCTGATACAGCCAGTACACACTGTTTCAAACACCAAAGAGTTGCCCATCCACTTCAAACTAGATGACCGAGTCGTGTCGTCAGCCGTTAGACAATAAACACAGCTCATTGTCAAATGCATGGTAAGATGGTAGATGACTGTTTGGATAACGAAAGTTTTAATTACATGGACTTGAAACAATACATAGATAGGCAATGAAGCTAAATGAAGCAAGGATGACTGGGAGTTAATCTAATGCATACTTATACAACACTTTTTTAAAAAAATATCAACATACTTCTGTTTAATTTGTAAACTAATATTAGATTGCATAGACATCGAATTGTTCTCTTTAACATCAAATTCAAATATTTCTAAAGCTGAAGGAATTGCAACACTAAAATAAAAAATAAAAATATTATTCAAAGATAAACAGAACTATAAAAAAAATTCACATAAATACAAAATATCACAAATAAAAGAAAAGTATAGCTATAGATCAGTGGTCTAGTTACTCGGTTTTTAAATAATGCGTTGCCAGTTTGAACTCCAACCTCTTCTAGTTTACTAATCGGTCATAAGCCTACTAAAAGAGAGAACATTGGGCTTGGGACTACTAGTCCTAACCTAATCGCTACTGATACTTTAAAGTACAAGAAAAATAACCGTAAGCTTCCGTGGAATTAGTGGAGATGGGAGAGGACGGATGGCGAAAACCCTCACGAGCTCACTCAGCTGAAGGTAAGTAAAACAAAGTCTGGAGACATGGAAGATGAGAGCCGTTATTAAAACTGGCTAGATTGCTCATATTTCAGAGGAAATAGGGAAATATAGTATAGAAGTGCTAGGAATCTGTGAGAGCTAATGGAGAAAGAATAATCTACTCCGGTCACCCAAACGACGACCAAAAACACACTGCGGGAATGGATATCTTGATGTCTCCAAGAGCATCGAAGTCCCTCATGGAATGAAAACCAATCTCATCAAGGATCATCACAATAAGGTTCAATTCACAAGGAAGAAAAGTTATGATTATACAGTGCAACGCTCCTACTGGTATGGAATCATGCTGCTGTCCCTT
The DNA here is from genome assembly GCA_944472135.2 of Trichobilharzia regenti. Lineage (NCBI taxonomy): Eukaryota > Metazoa > Platyhelminthes > Trematoda > Strigeidida > Schistosomatidae > Trichobilharzia > Trichobilharzia regenti. Next base: position 33,095,037 of record OX235266.1, read on the forward strand.
CCAAGAAAAATATTAACCCACCCGCATTATCGTGGAAAAACTAAAAGACGCTTTGGATGAGAAGTGCGGCCCGGGACAATCTGGATTCATGCGTAGATCAAATTGAGACGCTACACATCATCAATGGACGGAGAAAGGAATGGTAGTCAAATCTTTACCTCAACTTTATTGACTTTTGAAAAGGCGTTCTATAGTAGAGTGGACAGTGAAGTAATTCACCAGTTACTTCAACATTACGGAATGCCACAAATCTTTAAAAGCCACATTCAACAGCTGTGTGACAATGACACACACCCAGTGATTCACAACGAAAAGCCCAGTGAATCTTTAGATATGAAGGTAGGAGTAAGACAAGGCTGTTTAGTATTACCAACGATCTTTCTAACTGCGGTGAAATGGATTTTGCGGATGATTTGTTTCATGTCCCACACACGAAAATTTGCGGATGGAAACGAACAAGTTGGCAGAAGAGACAGAAAAAAGGTTCCAGGTGAACATGGAGAAGACAGAGGTGATAGAAATACCTCAGCGGCTCCGAGTACGGATGTTTCGTCGATGTCGTGGGACTATTACGGTGTTACTTAGTGGATAGCGGAATCCAAGACACACCCATCATTGGCTTCGAGTTTCAGAAGGAACACTACCACACTCAATGGACATTGCAGGCTCACCCGCCTGACGAGTCCCAAATACGACGAAATAGGCATGCTGGATTCCACTGCTAGTCACCATCCACCAAACAAATGGAATACAGTTAAAATAAAAGTTTAATCAGATGAGTTGAATGTTAAAAACAGCCTATTGATAAAAAAACTCACCCTGAATCTGTTAATGAATCATTCGACTGGCGATTATCCTCTGCAGTGATTGTCGCTAAATAAGTACGACTATTTGAAAGGGGTGACCATGCAGAATGAGCAAATCGTTCCAACTCTTTTACTTTCATTTTGTTTAACTGAAATGTCTACAAAAAAGAAAAGAAAACAATATTGCCAAAAGCACTGAAAAAAATTATGGTGACAAATAGAAAATAAATAAATTGACAAACATTATAGCCGTTGTTTGCTTTTAAGGCTGAAGTAATATTGGGTGTGATCGGTTGAAACGTGTCATCAATTTCAACCGTCAATATATTTCTACGTGGAACTGAATGCAGTCAAATAAATGTACGTGCTTCCAAGCCATGCCTACTGATTAAAGGCCATAAAAACTGCATATCTGCCTAAACATTAATAGACAGAAGAGGGACAAATAGTATAACCTGCTTACTAGCTGATTGCCTATTGGAATGGTTCATTGACTGGCTAAGTGAACTGTGCACAGAAGTGTACCAATTCAACTTGCAAAGCTACACGTAGCGCAAAGAAGTAGAGGAAAAGAGATTAAAAGAAGTATAATGAGCAGAAATGTACGCGAGGAAGAATAGTGACACGGAAAAACAGATTTAATGGATATAGATTACAAAGATTGGATGCATTTGCACCACCATCAGCCATATCATCCTCCGATTCTTAGAGTCCTGAGGACTTCAAAACGTAAATCTACACTTCGGTACGTGGCTAGCTGAAACCAATGGTAAAAGACTTCATGGATTAATGACAGGTTTTGGTTAGACCATCCCTACACCTTTACATTTAGTTCTACGTCAGCTAAGATTGTTTGTCGAGAAAGGTGATGGATAGGCATACGTAACACTTGTCCTAGCTATCTCAATAGATATAGCGTGTAGACTACCTGCATGGGGTGAGGTCCTTATGATGTTGCCGACCGATAACTGCTACCTTGACGTCGTGTTCGGGCTTGCTACACTGGGTGGAACATTTGTCCCTGCAGGTCCTACTATGCCAGTAAGGTTGTTAGGATAGCGATTAGACTAAAAGTAGATACCGACATAGTGTAATAAATTTTTTTACACTATGTCGGGGGTCTTTGGGCGAAGTCGTACTGCTGGGGGAAAGGGATGTAACGACAGTAAGGTGTTTCCCTCAGATGAACAGCGTGCAAGCTATACAGTCTCTCCACTCTGGAGAGGAGTTAGAAAAGCTCGACCCCAAAAATTGTCTGTCTGTCTGTTTTCGACATAGAACTTTGCACAAATGTGCGGAAGTTCAAGTCGCCACATTCCGTGTAGCACGCGAAGCAAGAGAAGAAAGTACAAGAAAAGCAAATAGAAACAGTGAGCAGAGGTGTGAGACAAAGGAGTAATAAAGAAATACAAAACAGTTTCATTGGAGATCATAAGTCACAGGGAGTGGATGCATCTGCGCCACTGAGAACGATTTTGAGCCATGTCACCAATTGTTTCCAACCATAGATTTTTGCCGTCCCGAGGACCCCAGCCTGGAAGTCTACACCTTCCTACGTGGCTAAGACCAACTGTTGTGGATTTCATTGACTGATGCCAAGTTTTTGTTTGACCGCCGCTAGCTTTTTTCCAGCCTGACCCTATATCCGCTAACATTGCTCGTCGAGGGAGGCGATGGCTTGGCATACGTAACACATGTCCTAACCATCTCAGTCGATGTAGCTTCACGACTTCGTCGATTGATTTCCCCTGTTTACCTAGGACTCTACGCCTAACCTCCATGTTGCTCACCTTATTATGCCACTTTACACGGGATATAGAACGCAGGCACCTATGATCAAAGACAGCTAGTCTTTTCATGTCTTCCACTCTGAGTGGCCAGGTCTCACAACCATAAAGGAGGACGGAGCGGACTGATGAGCAGTACACCCGCCCTTTGGTCGATAGTCGAACATCTCGTCTACGCCAGAGTCGGCGTAAACTAACAAATGCGAAACGAGCCCCTTGTATTCGTGCTGAGATTTCGTCAGAGATCAGCCCGTTGGGGCTGATGGTACTTCCAAAAATTGTACATTCCAACTAACCCCACAGTGCCGCGTAACCGGCGGTAGGTTGCGAATACGGAACCAATCTGAGAAAACAGTTAATACAGGCCGTGTGTGACCAGCTTCAAGTAGTTATCCCACTGCAATCACGCAACACTAACCCTCTTTCTATCTCAGGTACACGAAGAATCAATCAAGTCCCATGGTGTGGGCAGCCTGGAGGTAACTACCGCCCGCACACTTCCAAAAGCCCACAAAGCTTTCCTAAACATCATTCTCCTTTACCCATGTTATCTTCCTCATCTTGCTTCCCTACCACAAACAGTAAACACCAGTGGCTAGAGACAATTGGTGATATGACTCAAAATCGTTCTCAATGACAGCGCAGATGCACCCACTCCTTGTGACTTATAATTTCCAACAAAACTATATAGTTCTTCGATCCTATCATTTCTTGCCACATATCTCTGTCTACTGTCTCTATTCTGAATTTCTTTTTACTTCCTTCTCTGGCTTAGTGTGCTGAGTGAAGTGTGGCCACTCGAAGTGCTGCACAACGATGCAAAGGTTCTATGTTGAAACCAGTCAAACAGTCCTTATGACGCTAAGAACTAATGACTAGGGACTGTCGGTGACATGACGCAAATGCATTTACTCATTGTGACCTTCCGAAAAAAATGGGTCCTTATAATTGTTCACGTACTTATTATTGCTTTTATAAGCTCCTGTTTATTATAATTTCTTTGCATCACTCGTCTCTACCAACTTTGTGTGCTTTTATCAGATACGGTAACTTGAAATGCTGAGCGTTTTTGTAGAGATCTATACTAGAAATCCAATAGCATTTTGAGCATATAAAACATAGTCTTCTGAGCTATGGCTCACTGATTAACATCGGTTGGTAAAATATGATGAATGAATTCTTCTCATTCAGCATTGATGTGCATTTTAGCAGGATTTAAAAATCTAATGGTCGATGATGATATCGAAATACCCAACTATACCCAGCTAGCATTTTGTTCGGGCGCATTGCAGACTTTTTGGGGCAGACTTCGGGCGCATTGCAGACTTCTGGGCAGACTTGGGCAAATTGCATACTTTTAGGGACAGACTTAGGGCAAATTGCAGACTTTTTGGGGCAGAATTTGGGCACGTTGCAAATTCCGAGGAAGATTTAGGGCGCATTGCAGACTTTTTGGGGCAGACTTCGGGACACTGTCCCACGTTAGTAGATCTACCCGAAGTTTTTGCCCCAAAACGTCTGCAATGCGCCCGAAAAAAATGCTAGCTGGGTAGTATGTATACAAACTATGGTATCGCGAGTTAAACTACCTCATTTGATTTATAAATAAAATAAATATTCAGTGTTAACACCCAGAAAAGCTAAGTTTGGGGGACAACAAAACAGCATTTATCCTGATTTACCTGGAAAATCACGTTTCCTGTCCAACTGGTAATGCCGCCAAATAATGCGTTGGCAGTAACCTTGATGAGTATTCAATTTCAGTGCCCAGGAATCATCGAATGAATAGTAATAAACTTTGTAGTCCTTTTTAATCCATATAATACACATTCTGCTTAAATTCGAGATATTCCCTAAAATGATTCATTGTAAGAGTCTACACCTCAGGATTTCATCCCAAATCCTCCATCATATTGTGATAAACATCTCCATCTGACACGTAGAAGGCTCGAGTTTGACTCGCATTTGAGGAAATAGTTTTACATATTTTCCTAGCCAGCATTGTATTTGGACTCCTAAAAATATCTACCACTGCAGTTGTATTGGGAGTAATAAATCTTTGTCTGAAGAACAGCATGATTCCTAAGCAAGGCATTCTTGTCTGACCGAAGGTTTTCGCACGGGAAAAATGGGCACATACAGCTGATACTAATAGCGTGGTGAAATTCTTAGGCCTTTTCTCTTCCTGCCGTATGCAATCAAGATACCACTGATAATTATTTTCGCGGATGAAATTAGGCTATGGAGGACTTTAGATGATCACTACTTTCATTATTATTCTCTTCGATCCAAAGTTTTCAGCAACACATCTACAAGTCACCGTTGTCCTCTATAGCTGCTCTAAGAATATTCATAAGTTCTCATATCATACACGATGGCTCTCAATCAGGTGAGTGAAACAGGTTACTTCATTCAAATTTCTCCCTTTGATAGAGATAGTTGTCTCTTGTTGTTGCTCGCTAGATAATGAAAGTAATCGGCTACTTTACGCTCAGAGATATATCTGTGAAGCCTAAAATAATGATATTTTACTTTTTCCTATTCGCATAATGAGGTGTTATGTCCAAAATTTCCACTTTTAGGCAGTGGAGTTATATAACATTTCACATTTCGTGTTAATTAGATCGTATTTAGTTCACTGAACTGTTGAGCACTTCTTCTCAGGATTGACGTTTCGTCGGTTGCGAGCTAATTTTGGGTCCAGCCATCTTGTTTCTTGGGTGGAGATAAACGTCATCGTGATATATTTTCCCGCACTGTAGGGGTTATCACGTTCACACCTATAGAGGCGTTTTGTGAAAATATATTACCACGAAAATACCCATTTATTCATGAGTAAAAACACAGTTTTTTCTGGTCAGCGAAGAAATTTCTTTTCAACGACTTCATTTTGAAGCTGTACAGTAGTATTCATATTACAGAAAAAGGTTATTAAGTGGCACTAGATAATTGCTCAGTCAATATACATATATGTGTGATAAGAATAACGATAATTAAAATGTTATAAGGGGTGGAGTTGAAGTGGATAAATTACAGAATTATTAAAAATAGTTTTATAAGTAAATTCATATCAAAAATGTCAAGTGTTGTCTAAAAATTTAAAAAATTAGCATTGCGATTACGATAAGAATGAGGACGTGAAGTGAAGTGGAAAGAATTCAAGTGGTAAAACAAAATACAATAAAAACTAGAAAGAACATTACTATGAACAAAACAAAGAAAGGGGTTTGACAAAACGTTTTTGAACACGTAATTTAGGTTTCTATTCATGTATAGCTAAATCTTCGGCTATGCATTAGTAAAGAAAACGTAAACTTTTGGATCAGTTTGATTTCGCCATTTAGATAACTTTGAAAGATGAATCACGTGGGGCTAAATGACCAGACTTTAACAGGTGATCACAAATAGACGGCGCCGCCTTTCATTAGCCAAACCGGATAGTGTTCAGCTACACGTTTTCGGGGATTACGCTTACAACGTCGAATATAATCAGCTCCACAAGAGCAGGTAAATGAGTAAATACACTTAGATGTGGACAAAAGCGGTAATCTATCCTTGACGCATTGCCTAATCATATTTCGGCTGTTAAAACCTAGTTGCAAGTCAGCTGCAGGAAAAGGGCGTTTAATACATTTAGATAAACGATTTTTAATCAGTTCCGAAATGGTGTCACCTTTGAATGCCAGACTCATAAATAATTTTTTGTTTGGCACTGTAATTTGTCTAGGGATGAGTTCTTTCTTGATGTTAGGTTCAATAAACCTTGTAGGATAACCACTGTTAAGGAAATTTGATCGAAGTTTACGTTTTGTAATTTATCCACTTCAACTCCACCCCTTATAACATTTTAATTACCGTTATTCTTATCACACATATATGTATATTGACCGAGCAATTATTTAGTGCCACTTAATAAACTTTTTCTGTAATATGAATACGACTGTACAGCTTCAGAATCAAGTCGTTGAAAAGAAATTTCTTCGCAGACCAAAAAGCCGTGTACTACTTAAAGATAGATTACATTTGACTACTTTTGGGCCTCTGTAGCCGAAAAAAGCAATACTTTTCCTCATTGTGTTCGTATTAATGGGTGAAATTATCTTGATATTCTAGCCGATATACGAATAAATAAGTCATCCTTTATGAAAGATTTCGCATAGAAAGTCTATTATTTACGTTTGAGAGCCTTTAAGCTTTGTTATTTGCTAGTTTTTAAAGATCTTGAGGTTGTAAATTGACTAAAGGCAATTATTGTTGTTATAACAGTGATAGTCAGATATTTGAAACAGAAATAGCACAAAGAAATAAGTTAGATGTACGTATTGAGGCCGTAAATAACTTTTATAATCATCCGTGGTGATTGAAATATTCCATAACACATCGAAGAGACCATGTGAAGAATGAGAAAAGCTGCTGAATTTCCTGGTGAATATATCCATTACAGTGAAGTTATTAGCTAAAATCGCTCACGCGAAGATATGATAGTAGTGTGATTTACACTGTCACATTGAATTTCAGGATGCCGCAATTGCTTATTGCATAAACTGGCATCGAATTGTGTTCATATGAGTGTGCGTTGGGGGAAGAAGAATAGTATAGATAGTCCTATCTGTAGGGATTTTGCGATGTTCACGTTACAATGCTTGAATCTATGTAGTTGCTACATGCTGTTGTGTGTGAAGAGACAGTTGGTGGAAACGAAGATAGAATAAGGTATCCTATAAACTCACTATGAATACTGCGAATTGTGGATGAGAAGTTGCATCAAAATAAAAAAATTCCGAACACCTCGAAAACATCCCTGAAGTTTCAATGATTATTTCCTTTAACACTTGTACATCATGTTTCCAAATTTCAGAATGACGCCAAAACATCAGTGCTACCCCATGGGCGCCACAGAAATTCGTGAGAGATCTTGCATGTCAGGTCGTCTTAAGAAGTCTAAGCTTGTGCCATAATTCAACGTAAGCGAAATCTTATTACAGCTCAACTTATTGAATTATTCGTATCGTGTAGACTTCATTTTACACTATACGTTAACACCCGTAATCATATGGATTGACGTCACGCTTTAAGTGAAATAATAGTAATGCACTACTTTTGAATACACTTAACCTTATACAAAATCGAGCTCCAATGCAGTGCCTAAGCTCAATTCTTATTTTTCAAATACTGAAGTTAGGTATTTTGGTCATTGGTCTCTACAGACTTACCTATGACTAGAAGACGTAATCGAGTAACTTTAGGCAGATGCTCAGGCTTGACTAAAGTACTCATAATCCACCACTTCTATCTATCGATAGTGTTCCTACAGAATTACACTTACGTATAGTAACGAGTTCATATCCCAGAGAGTATCGGTCTAGCATGCCGCACTCCCACTGCAAGTATATCAAGTAGATCACAAGAATATTAGACAGAAAATTTTATTTCGCTGCAACGCAAACAAGTTTATAAACATGTATGGGCTGTGTACAGTCAAAGATGAAAGTCTTTGTTTGGGAATTATCTCTCATTATTCGATGGAAACTTCCTCAGTTTCCAAATCACGTAACCGTTAAATTTTTTCTGAAACTCAAGTAAACAGAACTGTATGCCCACATCCGAAGTTATTTGGTATCACGAACTGGAAAAAAGAACATCTACAAGGTTATAAGTGAATGAGCGAACTTACCCTCACTTGCTGTCGTATGTAGAATCAATTCCTACAATTGATTATGCAAATGTTTCTGGTCATAAATCGTAAAACACTCGTCAGTGTTTTTCGGATGCTTTTGTCCGAATGCGACTACATCTGCTTCCACTGGATTTAATTAACTGACAGGCCTCATTACGACTAGAAATTCCTAAAAGTGATACAGGTTAAATTCACTTACATAAATTAAGCATTTACATGATTAACATGCACGACTTAAGTATTCAAAATAATTCAGTCATAACAGCTTACAATCCTTTTGAAATGTGGAGCACATAAGTGGCGCAGAAAGTATCATGAATATTACGCATACGTTACACTATTAACTGCCAGAAATTTTGCTGTCGAATCATACCACAAGAATATATTTGACAATACTTTGTTAGTGTTCTGAGGGACAGAAAATATTAGAGCAAAACATACAGGCTAGACGAAAGTTCCACAAAGTTATCTCACTACTATACAATGTCCAATTCGCTGGTTTTTCCTCTGCATGTGAACGCAGCCACACACTGGTATATTAAAAACGGCTGTCACCGTCAGCAATATATAAGGTTCTCACCTTTCGAAAGTCTTCTAACGCGTCCGAAGCTTGTTACGTATGTGGTGCATCCGCCGCACTAATTACCCACGATGAAATACTAGAAAATAGGGCTCGTTAGCGAAGTGCATTATTGCTACAGCTTTTCGAAGTTAATTCGCGAGAAACACAGGATCCTAGACTATGTCAGTGAGAAATATCGAAGTAGAAAACACTGTACGTATAACCACAACTCAAGAAATGTGTTGGGACCGTCGGGATCGTAGCCACTGATAACTACCACAATGGCTAACCAGTTTTAAGGGAGTTTATAACGAAAAGAGCACTGTCTCTGTATAAAAACAGTGAAACAACGTTAGAATAGTCAAATGTTACACTTATATTCATCACAGTTGTCTGCAAGTCACGTATAACACAACCACACAAAAATGCACACGACAGCACCTACCTAGGACGAATCAAAAATCCAACTGACCGCCACTATTCTAGCCAATGAAAGGCGAGAAACCCTGAAGCGGTAAATTTAAGACGCTATAATGTTTATCCTCACCCTGCTTTCTTGTTTTGGACTCTGGATAGCCTCATATTTGGAGGCTGTGTTATTTTCATCCATTACATTTCGTTTGATAGAACAGTAATCTTGCGGCTCTTCAACATTCCCTGATCAATATAAATCTATTTGGGACCACTTGTTTTTGCTTTGGTTTCGGTCAAGTTTATTTTTGGAACATCTTAGTTTTATTTCGGTTTGGTTTAAACCTCCAAGTCTATATCCTCAAAGGTTTTTCGCGCAGTGGCTCTAACATGGTTCCTTCACATAGTTGTTGCTGCGTGTTCGTACTCTCCTCAACTGCTCGTGTCCCAGTACTAATGATTTGGTGACTTACATGATCATTTGCATTAAGTGTCTCATCTAAGAGTGCCAACTACTGTTCAGCTAGTTAGAGGGCGTTTTGTGTGGCCCAGAATGGATTCTGATATCAGCAGATGGGGATGAGAATGTTTACATTGCTGACCCTCGGAATACAGAGACACACTTTCACCATTCCACAAAAAATTGATCTGCCTGAAAGACACTTCCAACATTCACTTATCGATATGGTTGGTCCATTGCTGTCTTTGAAGGTGACATGCACACTTCTACTGCTATAAATAGATTTACTCGATGGGCAGTGACCTGACAAATTAAAGGTTTACCTGCAAAAAATATCGCTTCAGTTGTTCTAAATCTCTGATTTTCGAATTATGGCGTGCCACATGCGGTTATATCTCATAGAGGCTCCTAGTTTCAACAGATATTATTGTGATAATCACACCGACTTCTGGGAGTGTACAAGATCTGCGCGACTGGATACCATACGGCAGCAAATAATCTTGGAAGAACAGTACATTTGCGATTGAAAAGCACTGTCAACCAATTCTCAGAAACTATCAATGTCCAGCTCTTACTACGCTGGACCTCACGCTGTCCCTCGAAGACATTAGGAAACAATTTGTAATATTCAACAACACAACACATATTGACGACACGATAATACTTTATTCTTATCTGTGACAAGCCAATGTCTTCAAGGTAATTAAATAAAAATCGTGACAGTGAGTATCTCTATCAATGACTACAATTCACCATGCAGAAACACCTCTGCGGTAGAGCCAACGAGTCCTGATACTTTTCCTAACTTGGAATCACAGGCAGATCGTGGAAATTTTGAGGCAGTTAGAGTGGCATCTCTTCTGGGTGTGTCAGAAACCTTCTACTGTTTCTGAATGTCATTGGACAAAATGATTATACGTGCCCTTTGATTTACCCATGTATCAAAAGTCGAGTTGTTGCACTAGATATTTGGTGACACGCCCATGTCAATGTATCGTAGAACATAGATGACTAACAAATACACGGCATATCTGACCAACCGAGGAAAGGCACATGGCAATTTACACCAAAAATAATAAATTCAAATGGCAACTTCAAATTTGAAAGGCCTTTATTCGTGCAAGCCTGTTTAACAATTACCCTCTCATGCACAGTTAGCTCATCCTCACCAAACTGACCATTGACATTCATCCCTTCAAACGGACTGATGCCAGCATCGTCACAGCATAAGACACGTGAGTTCATGGGCATCCTTTTCATTGTGGATGACAACACCAAAGAGGACCGAGTGATACCAGTTGATGAACTTAGAGGTGTGTCAGAAGCCATTGTTTTTAGACATTTAGAAGGTTATCTAACCGTAGGATTACCGCCAGTGCTATCTTTTATGATTAGCTCCGGCTTAGCACCAGCATCTGATGATAAGTGGGCTACACGCTGATCACTTACACTGACGGTCTCACGAGTATCCATACCTTCTGCAACCTCATCTGCCCTTAAGTCTACTTCGCGTTCAAGCCGTACAAAACCTTTGTTCAACTCAGCAGTGGTAGGCATTCCCCTCATCTCATCATGATCAACCAAAGACAAAAGTCCACTCTCATTATCATTATCGCAAATATTCACTTTACCGTCGTCTATTTGGTCGACTTCATCATTTTTAAGCTCTTTGATAACAACAGTAGATGATTTGGGCTCTACCTCACAAATCCTTACAGGTTTTATACGTTCAATCTGACTAGTAATACCTTGTAAAATTGTGGAGTCAGAACTGGACTCTGAAATTGTAACTCTCTTCTCCTTCACAAACTGCGGTGTCGTCTATGACACTCTATTCAACAATGGCTTACCAGTTGCAACTACAGGCTTCTTCACTGCACCATTATTGTCACGCGGTTTGGAGTCAGACCTTGATTTCACATTTAGTCTACTACTGCTTCACTGCTTCATGGTTCGCCTTTGTATGCACTCCTTGCAAACGGATGCAACACAACCGTGTTTGCCTCGCAACTTGTAGCCTATCTCTTGGGGATATCTCACGAAGACCGTTACACCCACTAAGTTTATATGGATTACTAGACACCATAAAGCTTTCTCGATATCCACCTCTCTGAGACCCTTTCGTCATCAATGATTGCGTTTTGCTCTCAGACTTCTCTATTCTAGGGGTGAGATGCAACATACTGGCAAACCTGCTCATAGATTGATCGACACTATCTCTTACCAGTTTCAGAATATCATCAAACTTTGGCTCCATACCTTCATCGTCTATACGAGAGCTTACCTTCACCCACTTCCTTTGCAGTCGAGTAGGTAGGCGTCTCACCATTATCTCTAGGACGGAACTTGAGTTCAGATCCCTCATGCAATTCACTGAAATCGACGTATTCTTGTAAGTCATCAGTTTATCCAAAAACTCAGAGAGTGCCTTAAAGTCACCTTGTAGTTGACTACCATTACCCTTAACAGCCTCGAATAATTTCCCTACAATCATCGAAGGTCTTCCGAATCTTTGGCGCAGTATACTCATAGCCTCACAGTATCCTTCATTTGGCTTCATAAACTTACAGCACTGTATAGCTCGTTTGCGACCCCAGACGCTCGGTTCCATCATATACACCTGGATATAGTAGGGCCCCTGCCCCCGTCAAACGGCTGCTCGTATTTACTCACATGTGTGGATCGTTTCACACGTTGGCCGGAAGCCATTCCGATACAAGATTTAACGGCTCAAACCATCTGTCGTGCCTCCATGGAAGGCTGGGTTGCCCATTTTGGATGTCCCGACCGCGGACAACAAATCGAATCCACAAGCTTCAAGAAATTGTTAGAGATGCTGGGATGCAAACGCATTCGCACAACCGCGTATCATCCTGCAGCAAATGGGCTAGTAGAACGTTTCCACCGTCAACTGAAAGCCGCGTTGATGGCAGTAGACAACAGTAAGTGGACAGATCACTGCCACTGGTCCTGCTTAACATGCGGGCTACGCTTAAAGAGGATCTGCAGTGCTCGCCAGCTGGATTGGTGTACGGTACCACCCTGCGTTAACCAGGCGGGCTAATCGCTCCTGAAGCTTGCGAGCCAAATTTCCCCGATACCACCTGTTACGCTCAGAAAATTAAAAGTTTTATGCAGCGAATCCGACCAGTTTCCACACGCGCTCAGAACCGAAAGATTCAGGTTGATCGGCGACTTGATGGCTGCACGCACGTTTTCATGCGTCACGACGCCATACGAAAGCCATTACTACCACCGTATGACGGACCCTTTAAGGTCCTTAGTCGTAAAGATAAATTTTTCGTTATTGAGCGATGCGACCGCCCAGCATAGACGGACTTAAAGTGGCATACACTGAAGAACCTTCACCCTCCCTATCGGCTCAATCAAATAGCCCCACGGAACCTAGTCCTTATCCAGACTCAACTACCTCACCTTCAGTGACGAATGATGATTCTTCTACTGTCAATCACGTCTCATAAACCGTTAATGCCCAGCTCTCGCTACGCTCGGGCCCACGCTGTTCCTTGAAGTTTCTCAGAAACGCTTAGTAATAACGGATGCAAAACCAAAACACCGATCTGCCGCTTGATATTTGTTTATTGTTACACCAACATATAAAAAGAATAAGTGAACTAAGGTCTGAAAACAAATATTACAATAATAAATCATTGTATTACTTCTGACGATGTTTCACTCTTCTTTCTGAACAGCGACCGATGAGACGATGACTGTCGTATTGATGCCTCCGCGAAAATTGGGGAAGTTGGTTTTGAGCAAACAACCAAGAATTGATCGTTCAATCTTCAACTCCATTAACACCTACTGTCACCAGTTAGACCCCTGTCACTCGTGCTGGTCGACGTGTTCCCTGGCCCAAGAGGTTCACAGAATTCTTTCACTGAACTAATCCATGGGTAATGCTACTAGTGGTTTTATTCCTTGTCACAATTTTCCATTTAGTTTTGTTATATTTACTCTGTTTGGTTCCGCTTCCGGGAGTAGTCGTCTTTCCCCGCAATAATCCTTTTAATCTTTTCCTCTCGTTACAGAGGATCAGCAGCAGTTATCCTAATTTTTCATCTATTTCATTTTAATCTACTCGTTAGACCGGTTGGCCTGCAATGTCATCTTGTAACCCACACCACTTGAGGAATTATGAACAGTATATTACTTTTTACTGCACAATTTCTTCAAAATAATTATTATTAAAAAAATCGATTATTAAAATAATTTTTTGCAAGCCCACTCAACACGATTCCAAACTCCTTTACAAACTGTGGATAGTCAGCTGGGTTTCCGTCGAAAGATCGAGGTTTAAAATTCCTGTTATCCCTAGAGGGCGAAACATGTGCAATAGACTCATCATGCTGAGCATCATCCATATCATTACACTTAACGGCAAATCAGCATTACTTACTTTCCTGCCTGCTTCCAAGATGCTTTGTCTCTTCTTTGACCCAGGCATCACTGAACTTGACCGAATTATCCAGAAAAGATCCAGATACTACTTGTCCAAAGAAGACGGGCAGACACCGGGAAAGACGAACAGAAACTATCATAAACTGTCAGCCAACTCTCAGAAACTATCAATGTCCAGCTCTTACTACGCTGAACCTCACGCTGTCCCTGGAAGACATTCAGAAACAATTTGTGATATTCAACACGAAAAAACCACGACACAGATTGACGACTCGAGAGTCTGTAAGAGCTATTACGGCTTAGGGTAGACCTCAATTCTAAACACTCTTACAAAACTTCTTCACCGTTTTATGACCTTAGCTGTACTCTACTTAACCTGCAGATACTGAGGAATTGAATCAAGGTAAAAAGACTTGGTATGACAAGTGTATCTGGGACAATTATATTTTACACAAACGAAATATGAAATTCAATAAATAAAGAGGTTGTACAACTTATCTGTTGACGTCACTGGAGGTAGGCTCAGAGAGTGTGCAGAATGAAAGCACAACGAGAGAGCGAACCGATGAACGTACGGAAGCGTCACAACTCAGAAGATAAAGGTGTGTCAAACATGGGTGTGTGAGTTTAAACAAAAGTTCAAGGGTACAATGTGCACTAGAGGTTATCCCCCCTAGAAGGTTGGTGGGAAACCGGCAAGCTTCGATATACAAAAGTAGGACGACTTTGTACAATAGCAATGAGTGAACGCGAAGGTTTGAAGATAGGAATAGTAAAAAAAATTTTATCGAAAGAAAAGGAAGCAAAAGAAAAGAAAAAAATCAAAGTAAGTTGGAATTAGTATGTACATGATCAGCGAAGTAAGACGGAATATAAGAAGAAATAACGCTGGTGCCTTGTGTGGTTGCAAGCTTCTACTGTTTGGTTTTTTAATCTTAAATTTTTTCTTTTTTATCGTTTATATTTTTATTAATTTTTTTAAGTATTTTTTTATTGTATTGATATTTATTGATTCATTCAGTTTTTTAACTCCGTACTACTACGAGCTTACCTATGTGTAGGTCTGATTGTATACCTCCGCCGCCACGGCTGTTGTAGCAGGAAGGTGACTCATTATGTTTAATTTTCATTTTAGACTAATGCTGCCTTCCTCCGCTTCAACAGAACCTGGCAGCCATGTTAAAGGCAATAATTATACCAGCGTATGATAAGGAGCAGGGTGAAAACAACAGAAGAGAATTGGAGAGGAAGTTAAGATTTCAAAATCGGCGTAAAGGTACTACAAAAGCTTGTGCAGAATCAGTGCGAGGAAAACTGGGGTAACTTTGAAGTAGTACGTCAGAATGAGATAAAACAAAGGAAGTTGCTAACCTGTGAAAACTTATAAAATTGCAGAGAAGTTTGTACATAACCCATAACTATCAGCAGTTACCATCACAAAAATTGTTCTGTTTATGTTGCGAAGTGCATAACCAAGATGGTGCATAATGTTTACAAGTACGGTTCCCAAAATAAATGAATTGCAGGAGGGCATAAACCCGAAGGAGTATAGTACAGCCTGTGAAAATAAATTGAGCGGATTACTACGTACATCATAGAAGTGACGCATTTATGAGCAAAGTATATATATATATAGGTCCATTTAACTATACAGTGACAGTTTTTTAAATAATCTTTACACATTTTTTAATTTTCTAATTTTTTATTTGTTTTTTTACTTTTTTTTATAAATTTATTTTATTAATCGATTTTTTTAATGATAATTTTTTTGAAGAAATTGTGCAGTGAAAAGTAATATACTGTTCATAATTCCCCAAGTGGTGTGGGTTACAAGATAATAAAAATAATAATGTATATTCTCATAGAAACATATAAATTTACATGAAAATGCATGCCATTTTTACAGGCACGATCTAGTATGATATAATATCAAATCGTAGACTGTCTACAAGTTAATAATGTTTCAACAGTTAAATAATTGATGTATATATAAATACACTCGTTGTCTGAACTAGGCTGTATGGTTATTGAATTGTACAATTGTCCTCCAGGTTGAGCGGGAAAATCGACTTCGTTTCGTTTTCATCCCGTGGTTGTAGGCATACGATAACCGACCAATATTGAGGTAAGTACAATGTTTACAAGGGATTGGAAGCTGTTTTGAAAAAGTAAAAGTGCTAAGGTGAATCAATAAAGTGTAATGAAATGGCTAAGTCAAAGTATCACTAATAAATGCATTAATAAAGGAAACTCCCTAGGCTGACAACGTTCATTTGCAATGTGTAATGCTTCCTGTACAGTTTCCACTATCATGATGTACACTTTTGGTTTTAATACATTTTTTCCTTACGCCGGTTTTTTATATTTTATGCCTTTTTGTGCGTTTGGTGCACAGCCGTACCCTACAGAGAATAGCAATAGAATAAGTCGAATCAAATTCATATAGAGATATAAAATGTTAGGTTTAATGGAATATAATTAGGATCAAGTAAAGACGTTATTAGAAAATAAATGAGATAAGACATTGTGAAGTGGTATTTAAAGATCCAACAATGGACAGCAAGTTAGTTTAT
Source organism: Trichobilharzia regenti (assembly GCA_944472135.2). Classification (NCBI taxonomy): domain Eukaryota; kingdom Metazoa; phylum Platyhelminthes; class Trematoda; order Strigeidida; family Schistosomatidae; genus Trichobilharzia; species Trichobilharzia regenti. Next base: position 33,111,735 of record OX235266.1, read on the forward strand.
AAGATGCCCCATAAATCTGTGCAGAGCCCACATGGTCGCATCTCAACAATAGGCTGAGTGAATGGTATATATTTAAAGGCAGAAGCATGATCTGTCAAGGCGTTCATTATTATCTTTTTCAAGATAAAGATCTAAGCCCCCATAAAAATCAGAAATATCTCGAGCCTTCAAATTGCATATTGCTGTTCCTGCAGAATGGGGTGATTCACTTTAGTGACCACCACCATATCTACTGATCAGCTAGCGCCACCCTCCCTCCTTTTTTGATGTTAGGCTCTGAGACTATGATTATTATGGCTACCGCAAATATATTGCATGGTACCAGACATGTTCGTACCCCATATTCCATCTCCCTAGCTTTCTTAATGAGTGCTTCCAATAGGTCTCCACGTACATTTTTATGAACATATTATATATGTGCGCATGCGTCCTAATGAACAGATTACTTTATAAGTTAAAACCTTAAAGAGTAAAACGAATAGGTATTGTGAATAGTGGAGCAAGATTCAGCAGAACACCATAGTTAGGGTTCAATGTAGGTAGTATGAACTGAAGGTAAGGTCGGTTGGCGGGACTTAGTGTACTAAATTATCATGACAGTCTTATATATTGTAAACATTTGACATTGCAAAGTAACCTGTCTACATGTATTATAAAAAGATATTAACACGGAACCAACAAAATTTCAGCATTTGGTTAACAATACTACAGAAGGGTAGTTAGTGCTACAGGTAAAGTAAATCAATCTATGTATAATAAGAGCATAATCAGCGTCATAATTCGCATTATTAAAGAATACATAAGGCTGAATAACATAGTGTTATAAGAGAAATAAAAGCGGTCAACCAAGAGAAAATTTCCCGCATAAGTATGACATTGCAGGCCAACCGGTCTAACGTGTAGTGTCAGCCACGTTTCGTAAACCGTTAATGCCCAGCTCTTGCTGCACTCGGGCCCACGCTGTTCCTTGAAGCTTCTCAGGAACGCTTAGTAATAACGGACGCAAAAACCAAAACACCCATTGGTTACTCGAGAATTATTTATTGTAACACCAACATATAGGCAGCTTTAAAATTAAGTTTTAACTAAGGTCTATGAACAAATATTACAATAATAAATCACAATATTACTTCTGACAGTTTTGGTCTGATTTCTTTCTGAACAGAGACCAATGAGACGATGACTGGTGTATCGATGTCCCCGCGAAAATATAGGGTAGTTGTGTTTGAGCAAACAACCATGAATTGATCATTCAATCTTCAACTACATTGACACTCCCCGCCAAAAAAGGGATTCATCCCTTTTTTCCATCACGACCAATACACGTTGACTTGGATGCCACTGCGAGAACCTCGGTCACGCGGACAGAACTGAAATGGAAAACAGACAGAAAAGCCAACACACCACAAGCATACTCACAGCACAATCTCCCATATCAATGACGACCTGCGCCTTCCAGCTAAAGGCATCCTCTTGCAACACATACGCCACTTTCTAGAATGACTCATGCAGAATGCAACGTGACCATAGCACCACCTCACGATACTCTACGCACATCCTCTTATCCACTCACTACCAATTACCACTGCAATCGCTTGTCACTCATTCTGCCTCAGTTCTAGTAGCGGTGACGCATGCGAGCCTCAGTCGTTTACACTCTTTCTCCCCGGCGTGTCGGACCGCAGCTAACAATTATCTCCGTGTGCATTTCATTCTCAGCAATAGCCTAGCCTCCCCGGTGCATACGACCCATCTGCTGTCTCTAACATCAATCAATTCATTCACGGATGTAGAAGACTCCAAACAACTTCAGAAGTAATCACGACGAAAAGTTTAACAAAATTATGCAATAACAACAAGGTACGAGAACAACGAGTAAGCACAATGGATCCCAAACCACCAATTGATATGACACACCACACATATATACAAACAGTACACACAAACTCGCGGATCATTTCTTGATGGAATTCCTTTGAAGAATCGCGAAACTTACACCAGTACGCCTACAACCCTTCTCAGGTTAACGATTGTAAGTTGTGGAATGTCCGGACACAAACAAGATTAAACAATAATTACAATATTTGGAACTCACACAATTATTTAACAGAAACATAAGTACAAACAACACATCAAATGTTGTGGATTATGGCACGACAAACTACCCTTGAAGAACTGTAGGACTTACAGCAGTACGCCTACCACCCTTCTCAGGTTGACGCTCTAGGTTGGAAAATCGTCGCAGAGTTCATTTGCTGACTTCCTTCTATCAGCTGTATCCTCAAATCTGAACGGCAACACGCTCATGTCATTGTATCGTAGGATATAGATGACGAACAAACACACGACGTATCTGGTCAACCAAGCGTAGGCACAGAGTAATTTACACCAAAGATAATAGCATTCAAATAGTAACTTGAAACTAGAAATGCCTTTATTCATGCAAGTCAATTTAACAATTACTCTCTCGTTTACACTTGGCTTATTCTCACTAAACTGAGCAATATCTTTCGTCTTTTCAAACGCACCAATACTATCATAGTCATTGCACAAGATACTTGAGTTGATGGGCGTCTGTTTCATTGTGGATGACAACACCAACGACAACTGATTGATACCAGTTGATGAACTTAGCGGTGGATCAGAAGCTGTTGTTGTTCGGCTTTCAGATAGTTGTCCAACTGCAAGATTACCACCACTGCTGTCTTTTACTATCAGCTCAGGTTTAGCACTAGCATCTGATGATAGGTGGGCTACATGCTGAACAATTAAACTGACGGTCTGACAAGTATACATGCCTGCTGCAACTGCATTTATTTCTACTTCACCTTTGAGCTGTACAGAACCTTTAATTAACTTAGCAGTAGTAGGCATATCCCTCATTTCATCATGATCAACCAAAGACAAATCTGCACTATCATGATCATTATCACAAATATTCAATTTACCATCATCTATCTGGTCGACTTCATCATTTTCAAACTCTTTAATAACAGCAGTAGATGATTTGGGTTCTTCCTCACGAATCCCTAAAGATTTTATACCTTCACTCTGACTAGTAACACCTCGTAAACTTGTGGAGTCAGAACTGCACTCTGAAGCAGCAACTCTATTCTGTGACACTCTATTCAACAATGGCTTACCAGTTGCAACTACAGACTTCTTGACCGCACCGTTATCGTCACACAAATCGGAGTCAGACGTTGATTTCACATTTGGCTTATCCCTGAACTTGCTCACTGATTCACAGTTCACCTTTGTATGCACCTCTTGCAAACGTGTAAAACACAACCGTGTTTGTCTTGCATTTTGTAACTTATCTGTTGAGGATGTACTACGAAACCTGTTACACTCACTAGGTCTATATGCATTACTATACATCATGGAGTCTTCTCGATATCCACCTCTCTGAGGCCTATTCGTCATCAATGATTGCGTTTTACCCTCAGACTGCTCTATTCTAGGGGTGAGATTCAATATACTGGCAAACCTGCTCATAGATTGATTGACACTATCTTTTACCAGTTTCAGAATGTCATCGTACTTTGGCTCGATACCCTCATCCTCCATACGGGAGCTTATCTTCACCCACTTCCTTTGCAGTAGAGTAGGTAGGCGTTTTGCTATTACTTCTAGTATAAAACTCGAGTTGAGGTCACTCATGCAATTCATCGAAACCAATGCATTCTTGTAAATCAGCAAATTATCCAAAAACTCAGTGAGTGCCTGGGAGTCATCCTGTAATTGACCACAATTACCCTTAACAGCCTCAAATAATTTCCCTAAAATCATCGAAGGTCTTCCAAACCTTTGACGTAGTATGCTCATAGCCTCGTGGTAGCCCTCTTTTGGCTTCATAAACTTACAGCACTGTATAGCTCTTGCAGCAACACCAGTGCAATACCTCATCAAATACATTAACTTCATTTCATCAGTTAATGGAAAACTACTCATCATGATCTCAACTCCCTGACAAATTGTAAATGATCAGCTGGGTTTTCATCGAAACACCGTGGTTCAAATTTAGGGAGTTTGATATTCCTATTATCCCTGAACGGCGAAACAGTAACATCAACCATGTCATGCTTAACATCAGACACATCGTTACAATTAACAGACAAGTCACCATGACTTACTTTCCTGTTTGCATCCAAGACACTCTGTCTCTCCTTTGACCCAGGCATTGTTGAACTTGACCCAATTCCAAAAAAGTTCCAGATATTGCTTGTTCAAAGAGGACTTGACCGGCACCAGGAAAGATGAACGGTAACTATCGAAACTGACACCAATGTTCAAAAACCGTCGAAAACTGACTTCACTGTCAGAAACTGTCAGCCACGTCTCGTAAACCGTTAATGCCCAGCTCTTGCTGCACTCGGGCCCACGCTGTTCCTTGAAGTTTCTCAGAAACGCTTAGTAATAACGGACGCAAAACCCAAAACACCGATTGGCTACTCGAGAATTATTTATTGTAACACCAACATATAGGCAGCTTTAAAATTAAGTTTTAACCAAGGTCTATGAACAAATATTACAATAATAAATCACAATATTACTTCTGACAGTTTTGGTCTGATTTCTTTCTGAACAGAGACCAATGAGACGATGACTGGTGTATCGATGTCCCCGCGAAAATATAGGGTAGTTGTGTTTGAGCAAACAACCATGAATTGATCATTCAATCTTCAACTACATTGACACTCCCCGCCAAAAAAGGGATTCATCCCTTTTTTCCATCACGACCAATACACGTTGACTTGGATGCCACTGCGAGAACCTCGGTCACGCGGACAGAACTGAAATGGAAAACAGACAGAAAAGCCAACACACCACAAGCATACTCACAGCACAATCTCCCATATCAATGACGACCTGCGCCTTCCAGCTAAAGGCATCCTCTTGCAACACATACGCCACTTTCTAGAATGACTCATGCAGAATGCAACGTGACCATAGCACCACCTCACGATACTCTACGCACATCCTCTTATCCACTCACTACCAATTACCACTGCAATCGCTTGTCACTCATTCTGCCTCAGTTCTAGTAGCGGTGACGCATGCGAGCCTCAGTCGTTTACACTCTTTCTCCCCGGCGTGTGGGACTGCAGCTAACAATTATCTTCGTATGCATTTCATTCTCAGCAATAGCCTAGCCTCCCCGGTGCATACGACCCATCTGCTGTCTCTAACATCAATCAATTCATTCACGGATGTAGAAGACTCCAAACAACTTCAGAAGTAATCACGACGAAAAGTTTAACAAAATTATGCAATAACAACAAGGTACGAGAACAACGAGTAAGCACAATGGATCCCAAACCACCAATTGATATGACACACCACACATATATACAAACAGTACACACAAACTCGCGGATCATTTCTTGATGGACTTACTACAGTACGCCTACATTCCTTCACGGGTTGATGATCCATGTGGAAGTCGTCCGGACGCAAACAGGATTGCCAACAGCTATTGGTTTCCTACTCAGGAACTTCTACAGAAACGAGTCCAGAATACTACTGTACAAGGTATGTGTGCGCCCACTCCTAGATTACTGCTCATTCATATTCAGCAGTACACGCATGAAAGACAAACTGAAAGTAGAAGGAGTACAGAGGTACTTCACGCGAAATGTACTCGGAACCGATAACGGCGCAAACTACTCTACCAGATGTGAAATCCTGGGACTAGAAACATTATGGTTAAGGCGACTGCGACTAAATCTGATACTCTTCTATAAGCTTCTTAACCAAATAGTGTATACCCCTGCTAACTATACTCGGTCCTCAGGTAACACAGGATACAACCTTAGGCACACTAAAGGTACAGTGGCTATAGAACCATGTAAAACAGCCACCAGGCAAAAGTTTTTCTTGATTAGGTATGCCCAAATATGGAACAAACTACCTGAGAAAATACGACTAGCAAGCACATTGGCCTCCTTTGAAAAGGCACTTAATGACACACTAAGTGAGTTTGTAATTGATACCAATGGTAATTCCCATGTAAGAGTTTCAGAAATCATAGGCCCATTTAATGTATGAACTCAGAGACTACACCTGTTGTTTGTTTTGTCTCTATTTATAATTCCAGACAAAAAAGCAGCAGTCATGACAATAACACCCATTCAACCAAGAGTCGATCAAACTATGTCTACCTGATACAAAGGGCGAACCATAATCAACATACGAATGAAATATGAGAAAACAAGGTAGAAACTTACCGCAACACCACATGAAAAGATAAAAGTTACTTGGATATCATATATAATCCACCAACTGGTCTCCTACCCAAAAAGAATGCGGCGATGTTTTATCCAAAAAGGCGAGGAAATACATAAACCCACAGCAGCTGTTGTTAACACTCAGTGGGGGTAGGAGCCAACAAAGTAATCCTTTCAAAGCACATGTATACTTCAAATGGGCACGGAGACTTTGTAGAATACGTCATAATCCAAATCACTGCCTCTACAGCGCCAATAAACCTGGATATCTATGATATAACGAAAACATGCTGAAAGCTGCATCTCAGATCAAGTTGACTCATTCCATGGTAATGATCTCCTCCTGCGTGCCTTATTCGACATATTGAATGGAATGGTTCGCAGTTATTCTGGTACTAGATCGAAAAGAATAAAAAATTCACCGGTTGCTGAATCAAAAGTACTTCTCTGCATGTTTAACTGTATTCTAACTGCTATGATTAATTCCAAACCATTTATCCCATAATCACTCAAATTCCAGGAACGATCCAATTCTACCATTTAAAAAAGGTGGCGGACACGATGTAAATGAGTATTCATGATCTGAAATAAAGAAGCAACTGGTCTTCAAATAGTTTTCAACATTTTACTCAACTTACGAGTACAGTCCGCCATGCAGACACAAATGGAGCAAATGGAGAATTCTGGAATCGACCTCGGCACCACTTGATGCAGTAAAACAACCCGACATGACCTTATCTAGTTTTCGTATCCACGATCAGATTTCTTTCCTGTTATAAAACTACGATAAGACTGCTGAAAAATGGAATAAATATATCACTGATCCCAACATAATACATCAATAATCTTTAAGCCAAGGGTGCTGTTCACAACAAAGTTATATAGGAGAATTGACTTCAAGCTTTATTTTTCCCATATATCTGTATTACATTCATCTGATGTCTGGGTTTTTTGTTAATGCGAAGACAATATTTCTATATCTCTTTATGTGCTACACAAACAGACTTTATAGCAAACTGTTCCGACTGACTTTGATGTCAGAAAGAACAACCAAACTGTAAATACATTATACATCAAATTATGTGTAATTTATATAATAACTTATCCATGCCTGTACAATAGGTATGTTCCTGCATAAACAGGAAGGAATATATTATTATTATTAAAACAATATTTATGCATGCCTATACAATTGGTGTACCATACATAGCTAGGGAAAAAATGTACTTTATTATATTATCTTTACTAAATATGCTTAATAATATTATGTGTAAATTATCGAATTGATGATGCCTGTAAACTGGCGTCCCTCAAGTAAAAAATGAGAAAATATATATTATTATTATTATAGATGATATCAATTCAGCATACACAATATGAACATGTGTACAAAATCACACACCAAGCACATTGGACTGCTCATTGATGCGCTACCCTTTGAAGAACTGTAGGACTTACAGCAGTACGCCTACCACCCTTCTCAGGTTGACGCTCTAGGTTGGAAAATCGTCGCAGAGTTCATTTGCTGACTTCCTTCTATCAGCTGTATCCTCAAATCTGAACGGCAACACGCTCATGTCATTGTATCGTAGGATATAGATGACGAACAAACACACGACGTATCTGGTCAACCAAGCGTAGGCACAGAGTAATTTACACCAAAGATAATAGCATTCAAATAGTAACTTGAAACTAGAAATGCCTTTATTCATGCAAGTCAATTTAACAATTACTCTCTCGTTTACACTTGGCTTATTCTCACTAAACTGAGCAATATCTTTCGTCTTTTCAAACGCACCAATACTATCATAGTCATTGCACAAGATACTTGAGTTGATGGGCGTCTGTTTCATTGTGGATGACAACACCAACGACAACTGATTGATACCAGTTGATGAACTTAGCGGTGGATCAGAAGCTGTTGTTGTTCGGCTTTCAGATAGTTGTCCAACTGCAAGATTACCACCACTGCTGTCTTTTACTATCAGCTCAGGTTTAGCACTAGCATCTGATGATAGGTGGGCTACACGCTGATCAATTTCGCTGACGGTCTCACAAGTATGCATGCCTTCTGCAACTGCACCTGCATTTATTTCTACTTCACGTTCAAGTTGTACAGAACCTTTATTTAACTTAGCAGTAGTAGGCATTCCCTCCATTTCATCATGATCAACCAAAGAGAAATCTGCACTATCATGATCATCATCACAAATATTCAATTTACCATCATCTATCTGGTCGACTTCATTAATTTCAAACTCTTTATTAACAGCAGTAGATGATTTGGGTTCTTCCTCACAAATCATTAAAGGTTCTATATCTTCACTCTGACTAGTAATACCTTGTAAACTTGTGGAGTCAGAACTCAACTCTGAAGCAGCAACTCTATTCTGTGACACTCTATTCAACAATGGCTTACCAGTTGCAACTACAGACTTCTTGACCGCACCGTTATCGTCACACAAATCGGAGTCAGACGTTGATTTCACATTTGGCTTATCCCTGAACTTGCTCACTGATTCACAGTTCACCTTTGTATGCACCTCTTGCAAACGTGTAAAACACAACCGTGTTTGTCTTGCATTTTGTAACTTATCTGTTGAGGATGTACTACGAAACCTGTTACACTCACTAGGTCTATATGCATTACTATACATCATGGAGTCTTCTCGATATCCACCTCTCTGAGGCCTATTCGTCATCAATGATTGCGTTTTACCCTCAGACTGCTCTATTCTAGGGGTGAGATTCAATATACTGGCAAACCTGCTCATAGATTGATTGACACTATCTTTTACCAGTTTCAGAATGTCATCGTACTTTGGCTCGATACCCTCATCCTCCATACGGGAGCTTATCTTCACCCACTTCCTTTGCAGTAGAGTAGGTAGGCGTTTTGCTATTACTTCTAGTATAAAACTCGAGTTGAGGTCACTCATGCAATTCATCGAAACCAATGCATTCTTGTAAATCAGCAAATTATCCAAAAACTCAGTGAGTGCCTGGGAGTCATCCTGTAATTGACCACAATTACCCTTAACAGCCTCAAATAATTTCCCTAAAATCATCGAAGGTCTTCCAAACCTTTGACGTAGTATGCTCATAGCCTCGTGGTAGCCCTCTTTTGGCTTCATAAACTTACAGCACTGTATAGCTCTTGCAGCAACACCAGTGCAATACCTCATCAAATACATAAACTTCAATTCATCATTTAATAAAAACCACTCAACATGATCTCAACTCCCTGACAAATTGTAAATGATCAGCTGGGTTTTCATCGAAACACCGTGGTTCAAATTTAGGGAGTTTGATATTCCTATTATCCCTGAACGGCGAAACAGTAACATCAACCATGTCATGCTTAACATCAGACACATCGTTACAATTAACAGACAAGTCACCATGACTTACTTTCCTGTTTGCATCCAAGACACTCTGTCTCTCCTTTGACCCAGGCATTGTTGAACTTGACCCAATTCCAAAAAAGTTCCAGATATTGTTTGTTCAAAGAGGACTTGACCGGCACCAGGAAAGATGAACGGTAACTATCGAAACTGACACCAATGTTCAAAAACCGTCGAAAACTGACTTCACTGTCAGAAACTGTCAGCCACTTCTCGTAAACCGTTAATGCCCAGCTCTTGCTGCACTCGGGCCCACGCTGTTCCTTGAAGTTTCTCAGAAACGCTTAGTGATAACGGACGCAAAACCCAAAACACCGATTGGCTACTCGAGAATTATTTATTGTAACACCAACATATAGGCAGCTTTAAAATTAAGTTTTAACTAAGGTCTATGAACAAATATTACAATAATAAATCACAATGTTTTTACTGACGTTGTTTTACCCGTCTTTCTGAACAGCGGCCGATGAGACAATGACTCTCTTGTTGTTTCCTCCGCGAAAATTGTGGAAGTTGGTTTTGAGCAAACAACCATGAATTGATCGTTCAATCTTCAATTACATTGACAAATAGGTTGAAATGAAATAGATGAAAAATTAGGATAACTGCTGCTGATCCTCTGTAACGAGAGGAAAAGATTAAAATGATTATTGCGGGAAAAGATGACTACTCCTAGAAGTGGAACCAAACAGAGTAAATATAACAAAATTAAATGGAAAATTGTGACAAGGAATAAAACCACTAGTAGCATTACCCATGGATTAGTTCAGTGAAAGAACTCTGTGAACCTCTTGGGCCAGGGAACACGTCGACCAGCACGAGTGACAGGGGTCTAACTGGTGACAGTAGGTGTTAATGGAGTTGAAGATTGAACGATCAATTCTTGGTTGTTTGCTCAAAACCAACTTCCCCAATTTTCGCGGAGGCATCAATACGACAGTCATCGTCTCATCGGTCGCTGTTCAGAAAGAAGAGTGAAACATCGTCAGAAGTAATACAATGATTTATTATTGTAATATTTGATTTCAGACCTTAGATCACTTATTCTTTTTATATGTTGGTGTAACAATAAACAAATATCAAGCGGCAGATCGGTGTTTTGGTTTTGCATCCGTTATTACTAAGCGTTTCTGAGAAACTTCAAGGAACAGCGTGGGCCCGAGCGTAGCGAGAGCTGGGCATTAACGGTTTACGAGAAGTGGCTGACAGTTTCTGACAGTGAAGTCAGTTTTCGACGGTTTTTGAACATTGGTGTCAGTTTCGATAGTTACCGTTCATCTTTCCTGGTGCCGGTCAAGTCCTCTTTGAACAAGCAATATCTGGAACTTTTTTGGAATTGGGTCAAGTTCAACAATGCCTGGGTCAAAGGAGAGACAGAGTGTCTTGGATGCAAACAGGAAAGTAAGTCATGGTGACTTGTCTGTTAATTGTAACGATGTGTCTGATGTTAAGCATGACATGGTTGATGTTACTGTTTCGCCGTTCAGGGATAATAGGAATATCAAACTCCCTAAATTTGAACCACGGTGTTTCGATGAAAACCCAGCTGATCATTTACAATTTGTCAGGGAGTTGAGATCATGTTGAGTGGTTTTTATTAAATGATGAATTGAAGTTTATGTATTTGATGAGGTATTGCACTGGTGTTGCTGCAAGAGCTATACAGTGCTGTAAGTTTATGAAGCCAAAAGAGGGCTACCACGAGGCTATGAGCATACTACGTCAAAGGTTTGGAAGACCTTCGATGATTTTAGGGAAATTATTTGAGGCTGTTAAGGGTAATTGTGGTCAATTACAGGATGACTCCCAGGCACTCACTGAGTTTTTGGATAATTTGCTGATTTACAAGAATGCATTGGTTTCGATGAATTGCATGAGTGACCTCAACTCGAGTTTTATACTAGAAGTAATAGCAAAACGCCTACCTACTCTACTGCAAAGGAAGTGGGTGAAGATAAGCTCCCGTATGGAGGATGAGGGTATCGAGCCAAAGTACGATGACATTCTGAAACTGGTAAAAGATAGTGTCAATCAATCTATGAGCAGGTTTGCCAGTATATTGAATCTCACCCCTAGAATAGAGCAGTCTGAGGGTAAAACGCAATCATTGATGACGAATAGGCCTCAGAGAGGTGGATATCGAGAAGACTCCATGATGTATAGTAATGCATATAGACCTAGTGAGTGTAACAGGTTTCGTAGTACATCCTCAACAGATAAGTTACAAAATGCAAGACAAACACGGTTGTGTTTTACACGTTTGCAAGAGGTGCATACAAAGGTGAACTGTGAATCAGTGAGCAAGTTCAGGGATAAGCCAAATGTGAAATCAACGTCTGACTCCGATTTGTGTGACGATAACGGTGCGGTCAAGAAGTCTGTAGTTGCAACTGGTAAGCCATTGTTGAATAGAGTGTCACAGAATAGAGTTGCTGCTTCAGAGTGCAGTTCTGACTCCACAAGTTTACGAGGTGTTACTAGTCAGATTGAAGTTATATAACCTTCAATTATTTGTGAGCAGGAACGGAAATTGTCTACTTCTCTTATAAAAGAGTTTGAAAATGATGAATTTGGCGGTAAAGTGAATATTCGTCATAATGATCATGATACTTCACTGTTGTCTTTGGTTGATCTTTATGAGATGAGGGATATGCCTACTACTGCTATGTTAAATAAAAATTCTGTACAACTACAACGTGAAGTAGAATTGAACGCAGATGCAGTTCCAGAAGGTGTGCATACTTGTGAGACAGTCAGTGCAATTTATCAGCGTCTAGCCCACCTATCATCAGATGCTAGTGCTAAACCTGAGCTGATAGTAAAAGACAGCAGTGGTGGTAATCTTGCAGTTGGACAACTATCTGAAAGCCGAACAACAACAGCTTCTGATCCACCGCTAAGTTCATCAACTGGTATCAATCAGTTGTCGTTGGTGTTGTCATCCACAATGAAACAGACGCCCATCAACTCAAGTATCTTGTGCAATGACTATGATAGTATTGGTGCGTTTGAAAAGACGAAAGATATTGCTCAGTTTAGTGAGAATAAGCCAAGTGTAAACGAGAGAGTAATTGTTAAATTGACTTGCATGAATAAAGGCATTTCTAGTTTCAAGTTACTATTTGAATGCTATTATCTTTGGTGTAAATTACTCTGTGCCTACGCTTGGTTGACCAGATACGTCGTGTGTTTGTTCGTCATCTATATCCTACGATACAATGACATGAGCGTGTTGCCGTTCAGATTTGAGGATACAGCTGATAGAAGGAAGTCAGCAAATGAACTCTGCGACGATTTTCCAACCTAGAGCGTCAACCTGAGAAGGGTGGTAGGCGTACTGCTGTAAGTCCTACAGTTCTTCAAGGGTAGTTTGTCGTGCCATAATCCACAACATTTGATGTGTTGTTTGTACTTATGTTTCTGTTAAATAATTGTGTGAGTTCCAAATATTGTAATTATTGTTTAATCTTGTTTGTGTCCGGACATTCCACAACTTACAATCGTTAACCTGAGAAGGGTTGTAGGCGTACTGGTGTAAGTTTCGCGATTCTTCAAAGGGTAGCGCATCAATGAGCAGTCCAATGTGCTTGGTGTATGATAATAATATATATTTCTTCCTGTTTATGCAGGAACATACCAATTGTACAGGCATGGATAAGTTATTATATAAATTACACATAATTTGATGTATAATGTATTTACAGTTTGGTTGTTCTTTCTGACATCAAAGTCAGTCGGAACAGTCTGCTATAAAGTCTGTTTGTGTAGCACATAAAGAGATATAGAAATATTGTCTTCGCATTAACAAAAAACCCAGACATCAGATGAATGTAATACAGATATATGGGAAAAATAAAGCTTGAAGTCAATTCTCCTATATAACTTTGTTGTGAACAGCACCCCTGGCTTAAAGATTATTGATGTATTATGTTGAGATCAGTGATATATTTATTCCATTTTTTCAGCAGTCTTATCGTAGTTTTATAACAGGAAAGAAATTTGATCGTGGATACGAAAACTAGATAAGGTCATGTTGGGTTGTTTTACTGCATCAAATGGTGCCGAGGTCGATTCCAGAATTCTCCATTTGCTCCATTTGTGTCTGCATGGCGGACTGTATTCGTAAGTTGAGTAAAATGTTGAAAACTGTTTGAAAACCAGTTGCTTCTTCATTTCAGATCATGAATACTCATTTACAGCATGTTCGCCAGCGTCTTCAAATGGTAGAATTGGATCGTTCATGGAATTTGAGTGGTTATGAGATAGACGGTTTGGAATTAATCCTCATTTCAGTTTAGATGCAGGGTTGTTCGACCTCGACCAGAAGATGAATAGGAGCAGCAAAATACCAGAAAGAGAAAGTATGTGAACATGAAAAGGACATTAATATTTTATGCATTTATAAATGTTTATCTTAATTATACTTAAGTAAACATTTTTCTATATTGTATTTGTTTTCACGTATTTATGCGAAGTCTTAGAGTTTATTTAATGTCATAATGTGTATTAATGAGTCTGAGCGTTTTATTGTTCTAATGACTGATGCGTTTTAGAAATAAGTGATGGGTTCTGGTAGGGATAGTCATTTGGACAAAACAGTTTACATAGCAAGCGTTTGAAGGTTACAATGAGGGATAGGTCCTATTTCTAAGGGTAAACTAATCCTGTATGTTCCGTACTATGTCTTTATGCATCCATGCTGCTAGTTTATTTATAGTTTAAAGATTGCTAAGGGTGTTGAAGTGCGTCTTTTAGGTGCTGTAGTAGATTAGTGCTTGATTCGTTCTAGGAGTAAATAGTTTATTAATATAATCAGTAGAGTGAAACAGTCTGTATAGAGAGCGTTTGAAGCTTGTAACCGAAGAGCAAGTTCTGATATCTAGGGGTAGGCTATTCCATATTTTAGAATACATGACTGTGAAGAAGTTTTCACGGAGTGTTGACTTAAAAGAATGAGTTGTCACTGTGGAAGTTTGGTTACGCAGATCGTAAGAACCTTCCTGTGCGAATTGTATGTCCCTGTTACCTGAGAAAGATATTTTGTGAAGGACCTTAAAGAAGAATATTAGGTTTATAATAAGTCGCCTTGTCCAAAGTGGGTCGAGTTTTAGGATCATGCACCGTGAGATGTAGTCTTTCTTACAATCGTAGCCAAGCAGTTTTGAGGTAAAATATCGTTGGATACTTTCCATCCTTAGCTTGTCGCGTGTGCGAGTGCTGCTTATAATAAATGGACAGTATTCTAGTAGTGGTCTGACACATGTTTTGTACAGAATTAGCTTGGCTTCATTGTCGTGAAAGTTCCTGAGTATGCATCCTAAGAGCATCCTCGATTTTCTAGTCTGTGATGCTACTTGCTCTGAGAATGTCAAGTCACTAGAGTACCTCAAGCCTAGGTCAACGACACTTCGGAGTCTTGTTAGGTTAGCAGATTGGAGCGTTAATTTCAGGTCAATTGAGGGTGCACCGAAGCAGATCCAGCCACATTTGTTCAGATTAAATTGGAGATTCCATAGGGACGACCAAGCAGCCATTTTATCTAATTCCTTCTGTACTACATTCTCGAAGTTCCCTAAGTCATCACGTTGGAATGTATAAGCTACTTTTAGGTCATCTGCAAAGATGAATGGTTTCCCGTGCGTGAAGCAAGCGCATATGTCATTGATGTATAGTGTAAATAGGAGGGGTCCAATGACACTACCTTGTACTACACCAGAAGTGATAGGGCTAGGTTTGGAGGTTGCAGACCCGAGTTTAACTATTTGGGACCTATTGTTAAGGAATGATTTAAGCCATCCTAATAATGGGTCACGTATTCCTAAGGAGTTCAGTTTATTTGTTAGCAGTAAATGGTCAACACGGTCAAATGCCTTAGAAATGTCAAAGTAGATGACAAGTACTAGTTGCCGTCTGTCACGACTGCTGGTTACAAAATTGAAGAAGTCTAGGTGACATGTTAAACATGATCTGGATTTCAGGAATCCATGTTGGTTCGGACTTATGATGTTGCAGCTAAGCATATGTTTGATTAAGTTATCTTTGACTAGTCTCTCCATGATTCTAGATGCTATAGGTGTGATATTGATTGGCCGGTAGTTACTGACTTCAGTTTTCGAGCCAGATTTGTGTTTAGGCATAATGAATGTAGTCTTCCATATGTCAGGGTAAGTTTGGGTTTCTAGGGACATTGTGAATATTTTAAGCAGCAGTAGAGGAATGTCAGGGCCACCATATTTATAGAAGTAAGATGATATACCGTCGGTACCGAAACCTTTTGAACTTTTGAGGGTTCTTATAGTTTGGTTAATGTCAGCGTAAGTGAATTGAACAGTGCTAATTTGGTTTGGTGTGAGTGGAGTTGGAGTTTGTGCCATTTTAGTAATAGGGTGTATATCGAGTAGCTGGACTGAGGGCTTAAGGTAGTTACCTGCAAACGTTTTGTTGAATAGTTCACATATGTCTGCAGAGTTAGTGCATAGCCTACCTTTGTCTATGAGGAGAGAAATGCTGTGATTTTTGCGATTCATTCGCTTCCTTAAGATTTCTGTGAGTGCATACACTCTAGCAGGACTGGCTACTGCGATGCGTTCTTCCTTTCTCATACGGAAATCTTGAGCTTGTGTGATGGAGCTAAGGGTTTTAAGTATTAGACCTAGAGTGCCAAAGTCGTGGTGTTTGAAGTAACTTGTTGAGAGTTTCTTCAGTTTCTTACGATCCTTTGGTTTTATGAATGACTTTCTGTGTGGGGAAACCTTTAGTGTTTGGAGTGGAATGACAGCATCTAAGCATATGTTTGAGTTATGGTAGAAGATGGTTAGGGCTCTCGATAGGTCATCAGTAGTGAAGTATTCATCCCATTTGGAGGATCTTAGCATCGATTCAACTAAGGCCCAGTTTGCCTTACTATAGTTCCTATATATTACTTGTTGTGAAGTGGAGGTATGAGATGCATTGCTACTCAGCGGAATTGGCAGTGCACACATTACTGTTTTGTGGTCGCTCCCTGGAAACTCAGAACCTACTAGCGTTGAAAGGGGGCTTATATTGTGGCAGAAGATTAAGTCTAGTACGTTGTTACCTCTTGTGGGAGTAGTGACAGTTTGTTTCCAGCCAAGTATATCCAGTGTGTCTAAGAACTTATCAAATTTAGTTGGACCTGTGGGTATATCCCAGTTGATTTCAGGTAAGTTAAAGTCCCCACATAGGATCTTATGATCGTATTGTAAGTCGGTTAATTGCTCCAGAGTATTAATAAGTTGGGTCTCGTAATTACTAAAGGTGCCAGGTGCTCTGTAGGTGCATCCAATTAATGCTGTTACGTTATTTAAGTGTACATTAACCCATAGAGTCTCAGGCATGTTAAGTGTACTACTTTCTAGCTGTGATACAGTAAGTGCATTCAGAAAGTACATGAGACAACCCCCTCCCTTACCACCTTCCCTGTCACACCGAAAGTGTGTGTAGTTATCTAAGCTTATTTCTTCATCCAGGATGTCCGAATGACACCAAGATTCAGTGATGACAATTACAGGGGGTTTGTATATTACTGTGAGTGCTCTGAGCATCGGCAATTTATTTAGAACAGATCTAGCATTTATGAGGATTACGTAAAGATGAGAGTTGAAGTAGCATTTGAAGTATTTAAGTTCGTTAGTCAGCCCCGAATATGGTTCAGCACCCAGTAGTTCTGCTGGACATGACGATCCTATGTTAAGAGGAGTTCCAGCATCATGCTCACCTATGTCTATCGAGTTGTTGTGTGCTGTTTTCGGTGGAGAATTAGGAGTTGGAGTACTGGATTTGCTATAGACTAAGGAACTTTTATTTTTAGTTAGGTTACAGAAGTGGGTAGGGTTCTTTATTTGGCCTATACTTGTGCAAGTGTCAAGTGTGTCCAATGGATACGGGTGCACTAGACCGTTCCTGTTTTCATGCAAGGAGGGAGCCAGCACTAGTGGTTTAGGAGTGTTAACATCCCTACCAGCTGTTTTTTCAACGCTGACAGGGACGCGGGGGATAAAAAATGATTGGATCCTTGTGATGACCATGGCTTATTATTCCACCTATTGTTTGATGCTAGTTGTGTCCTTGTGTGGGTTTCGTGTGTACTGCATTTTGGGTTAGTTCCCAGCAGACTTGTACCATATATCCGGTCGAAATTTGTTTGTGTGCCATACTCTGAAGACCCTGAGTTGTTGGTAGCCGAGTTCTGACTATTACCACTTGTACTATTTAGGGTGACATCGTTGTGACATTGGATATTAGTGTGTGCCACGGTGCGATTTAGCACGTTGTGAGTGCTAATACTATTAACCGTGGGGAGTGTGGGCTTATTTAAGCTGCCACTGTTTTTGTTGGTATGATTTAGGGGCATATTTTCCTTATCTTTACCAATGGAATTATAGCTAGGAGAGGACAAAGTCGAATTTCGGGGGGTTTTAACTTTTTTTCTGGGGTTATTTAGTGGCATTTTAGATTCTGCGGTGATGGGTGGTATGGTTTTATTATTTATTTGGTTACAGTCTAGTGGCCTTTCGGCTGGTGTTGCACTCTGATGGGATATTTCTGTGTGTTTTGAGAGGGGTGATGCGGTGGGGTCTACTGTATCTTTCACAGGGTTGGGAATAATGGCTGCTTGCAATGTCCTATTACCTATTTCACAATTAGTCTTAGTGAGATAGTTGTGTGCGCGCCTTTCTATAACTGTTTTGTCCACCCCGACCTTTATATGTTTGTAGTTTCTGGCTTGCGATAGGGTGTGTTGGGAGTGAATGAATTTTCTGGTCTCTGCCGGTGTTTCGAACTGAAAACGAATAGGACAACACTTTTCATGTTGACTCTTCTTCAGCCTGTAGCACTTAGTCTTGGAGTTAGGCATTTTCGCTTCACTAAGTAAGATGCGCTGTACCTTTTTTAGTGCCTCATTGTCCGGAACGTTGTAGACAATAGCACTCAGTTTTGCGTCGAGTCGTTTTGTTACTTCTGTGGTAACAAAGTTAATGAGGTTATCTACCTTAGTTACCGATTCTGTGTCAAGCTTGTTAAGGTTTACCGTTTTCATGAGGATAGTTAGAGGTGTCAGTTCACAGACCTGCGATCTGATATCGCTGATCTGATCTGATAATTTGGATATCTCGGTATTGGTTTCGATGTTTCCAGCATTTACTGACTTACTGTTTTTTATTTCCCTTAACTCAGCCTTAAGTTCTCCTATAGACAACTTTAGAAGTTCTATTTCTGAAGATAGTACTGAAAAAGAGCTTGATGGCTGGAGTTTCTCCATAAGCACATAAGGTGAAGGGAGGAGTTCTGTATGAGCAGAGGGTACCGAATTTTTAGGAGTAGTGCTAATACTGGCTGTCAGTACAGTTTTATCCTCAGTTTCAGCTCGACGCTTACGGCATACACGTGAGTTATGTGACTCACTATAGCCGTTTGTTGGGGGTGTGTTGCTTGATGTAGCAATCAAGGACGTTAAATTAGACACCAGTTTTACAGGGGATTGGGTTCGTTGCTTTTTACTTTGATTAACCATAACTATTAGAAATGAGAGTTAGTGGTTACAAGTATGGAAGTGGTATAGTACTTGTGCAAGTACTACAACAAGATAAATTTTATGTAACGAATCACGTAAAAATGTAACGCAAACATTGAACGTACCGCGATACAGAGTCTTGTACATATGTTCATATTGTATATACTGAATTGATATCATCTGTCATCTAGCTGTTGATAATTCTGTTTGTGTCCGGATGACTTCCACTTGGATCATCAACCTGAGAAGGAATGTAGGCGTACTGCTGTAAGTCCTACAGTTCTTCAAGGGTAGTTTGTCGTGTCAGAATCCACAACATTTGATGTGTTGATTGTACATATGTTTGTGTTAAATAATTGTGTGAGTTCCAATTGATGTAATTGTTGGTTAATCTTGTTTGTGTCCAGACATTCCACAACTTACAATCGTCAACATGAGAAGGGTTGTAGGCATATTGGTGTAAGTCCTGCAATTCTTCAAAGGAATTCCATCAAGAAATGATCCGCGAGGTTGTTTGTACTGTTTGTATATATGTGTGTTGTGTCATATCAATTGGCGTTTTTTGGATTCACTGTGTTTACTTGTTGTTTTCGTATCTTGTTGTTATTGCGTAATTTTGTTAAACTTTTCGTCGTGATTATTCTGAAGTTGTTTGGAGTCTTCTACATCCGTGAATGAATTGATTGATGTTAGAGACAGCAGATGGGTCGTATGCACCGGGGAGGCTAGGCTATTGCTGAGAATGAAATGCACACGGAAATAATTGTTAGCTGCGGTCCCACACGCCGGGGAGAAAGAGTGTAAACGACTGAGGCTCGCATGCGTCACCGCTACTAGAACTGAGGCAGAATGAGTGACAAGCGATTGCAGTGGTAATTGGTAGTGAGTGGATAAGAGGATGTGCGTAGAGTATCGTGAGGTGGTGCTATGGTCACTTTGCATTCTGCAAGAGTCATTCTAGCAAGTGGCGATTGTGTTGGAAGATGTCAAGAGAAGGTCTCTGTCTGGAGGCGCAGGTCGTCAGCGGTGTGTGAGATTGTGCTGTGGGTATGCTTGTGGTGTGTTGGCTTTTCTGTTTGTTTTCCATTTCAGCTCTGTCCGTGTGACCCAGGTTCTCGCAATGGCATCCAAGTCGACGTGCATTGGTCGTGAAGGAAAAATGGTTGGATCCCTTTTTTGGCGGGGAGTGTCAATGTAGTTGAAGATTGAACGATCAATTCTTGGTTGTTTGCTCAAAACCAACTTCCCCAATTTTCGCGGAGGCATCAATACGACAGTCATCGTCTCATCGGTCGCTGTTCAGAAAGAAGAGTGAAACATCGTCAGAAGTAATACAATGATTTATTATTGTAATATTTGTTTTCAGACCTTAGTTCACTTATTCTTTTTATATGTTGGTGTAACAATAAACAAATATCAAGCGGCAGATCGGTGTTTTGGTTTTGCATCCGTTATTACTAAGCGTTTCTGAGAAACTTCAAGGAACAGCGTGGGCCCGAGCGTAGCGAGAGCTGGGCATTAACGGTTTATGAGACGTGATTGACAGTTGAAGAATCATCATTCGTCACTGAAGGTGAGGTAGTTGAGTCTGGATAAGGACTAGGTTCCGTGGGGCTATTTGATTGAGCCGATAGGGAGGGTGAAGGTTCTTCAGTGTATGCCACTTTAAGTCCGTCTATGCTGGGCGGTCGCATCGCTCAATAACGAAAAATTTATCTTTACGACTAAGGACCTTAAAGGGCCCGTCATACGGTGGTAGTAATGGCTTTCGTATGGCGTCGTGACGCATGAAAACGTGCGTGCAGTCATCAAGTCGCCGATCAACCTGAATCTTTCGGTTCTGAGCGCGTGTGGAAACTGGTCGGATTCGCTGCATAAAACTTTTAATTTTCTGAGCGTAACAGGTGGTATCGGGGAAATTTGGCTCGCAAGCTTCAGGAGCGATTAGCCCGCCTGGTTAACGCAGGGTGGTACCGTACACCAATCCAGCTGGCGAGCACTGCAGATCCTCTTTAAGCGTAGCCCGGATGTTAAGCAGGACCAGTGGCAGTGATCTGTCCACTTACTGTTGTCTACTGCCATCAACGCGGCTTTCAGTTGACGGTGGAAACGTTCTACTAGCCCATTTGCTGCAGGATGATACGCGGTTGTGCGAATGCGTTTGCATCCCAGCATCTCTAACAATTTCTTGAAGCTTGTGGATTCGATTTGTTGTCCGCGGTCGGGACATCCAAAATGGGCAACCCAGCCTTCCATGGAGGCACGACAGATGGTTTGAGCCGTTAAATCTTGTATCGGAATGGCTTCCGGCCAACGTGTGAAACGATCCACACATGTGAGTAAATACGAGCAGCCGTTTGACGGGGGCAGGGGCCCTACTATATCCAGGTGTATATGATGGAACCGAGCGTCTGGGGTCGCAAACGAGCTATACAGTGCTGTAAGTTTATGAAGCCAAATGAAGGATACTGTGAGGCTATGAGTATACTGCGCCAAAGATTCGGAAGACCTTCGATGATTGTAGGGAAATTATTCGAGGCTGTTAAGGGTAATGGTAGTCAACTACAAGGTGACTTTAAGGCACTCTCTGAGTTTTTGGATAAACTGATGACTTACAAGAATACGTCGATTTCAGTGAATTGCATGAGGGATCTGAACTCAAGTTCCGTCCTAGAGATAATGGTGAGACGCCTACCTACTCGACTGCAAAGGAAGTGGGTGAAGGTAAGCTCTCGTATAGACGATGAAGGTATGGAGCCAAAGTTTGATGATATTCTGAAACTGGTAAGAGATAGTGTCGATCAATCTATGAGCAGGTTTGCCAGTATGTTGCATCTCACCCCTAGAATAGAGAAGTCTGAGAGCAAAACGCAATCATTGATGACGAAAGGGTCTCAGAGAGGTGGATATCGAGAAAGCTTTATGGTGTCTAGTAATCCATATAAACTTAGTGGGTGTAACGGTCTTCGTGAGATATCCCCAAGAGATAGGCTACAAGTTGCGAGGCAAACACGGTTGTGTTGCATCCGTTTGCAAGGAGTGCATACAAAGGCGAACCATGAAGCAGTGAAGCAGTAGTAGACTAAATGTGAAATCAAGGTCTGACTCCAAACCGCGTGACAATAATGGTGCAGTGAAGAAGCCTGTAGTTGCAACTGGTAAGCCATTGTTGAATAGAGTGTCATAGACGACACCGCAGTTTGTGAAGGAGAAGAGAGTTACAATTTCAGAGTCCAGTTCTGACTCCACAATTTTACAAGGTATTACTAGTCAGATTGAACGTATAAAACCTGTAAGGATTTGTGAGGTAGAGCCCAAATCATCTACTGTTGTTATCAAAGAGCTTAAAAATGATGAAGTCGACCAAATAGACGACGGTAAAGTGAATATTTGCGATAATGATAATGAGAGTGGACTTTTGTCTTTGGTTGATCATGATGAGATGAGGGGAATGCCTACCACTGCTGAGTTGAACAAAGGTTTTGTACGGCTTGAACGCGAAGTAGACTTAAGGGCAGATGAGGTTGCAGAAGGTATGGATACTCGTGAGACCGTCAGTGTAAGTGATCAGCGTGTAGCCCACTTATCATCAGATGCTGGTGCTAAGCCGGAGCTAATCATAAAAGATAGCACTGGCGGTAATCCTACGGTTAGATAACCTTCTAAATGTCTAAAAACAATGGCTTCTGACACACCTCTAAGTTCATCAACTGGTATCACTCGGTCCTCTTTGGTGTTGTCATCCACAATGAAAAGGATGCCCATGAACTCACGTGTCTTATGCTGTGACGATGCTGGCATCAGTCCGTTTGAAGGGATCAATGTCAATGGTCAGTTTGGTGAGGATGAGCTAACTGTGCATGAGAGGGTAATTGTTAAACAGGCTTGCACGAATAAAGGCCTTTCAAATTTGAAGTTGCCATTTGAATGTTATTATTTTTGGTGTAAATTGCCATGTGCCTTTCCTCGGTTGGTCAGATATGCCGTGTATTTGTTAGTCATCTATGTTCTACGATACATTGACATGGGCGTGTCACCAAATATCTAGTGCAACAACTCGACTTTTGATACATGGGTAAATCAAAGGGCACGTATAATCATTTTGTCCAATGACATTCAGAAACAGTAGAAGGTTTCTGACACACCCAGAAGAGATGCCACTCTAACTGCCTCAAAATTTCCACGATCTGCCTGTGATTCCAAGTTAGGAAAAGTATCAGGACTCGTTGGCTCTACCGCAGAGGTGTTTCTGCATGGTGAATTGTAGTCATTGATAGAGATACTCACTGTCACGATTTTTATTTAATTACCTTGAAGACATTGGCTTGTCACAGATAAGAATAAAGTATTATCGTGTCGTCAATATGTGTTGTGTTGTTGAATATTACAAATTGTTTCCTAATGTCTTCGAGGGACAGCGTGAGGTCCAGCGTAGTAAGAGCTGGACATTGATAGTTTCTGAGAATTGGTTGACAGTGCTTTTCAATCGCAAATGTACTGTTCTTCCAAGATTATTTGCTGCCGTATGGTATCCAGTCGCGCAGATCTTGTACACTCCCAGAAGTCGGTGTGATTATCACAATAATATCTGTTGAAACTAGGAGCCTCTATGAGATATAACCGCATGTGGCACGCCATAATTCGAAAATCAGAGATTTAGAACAACTGAAGCGATATTTTTTGCAGGTAAACCTTTAATTTGTCAGGTCACTGCCCATCGAGTAAAT
The DNA here is from genome assembly GCA_944472135.2 of Trichobilharzia regenti. Classification (NCBI taxonomy): domain Eukaryota; kingdom Metazoa; phylum Platyhelminthes; class Trematoda; order Strigeidida; family Schistosomatidae; genus Trichobilharzia; species Trichobilharzia regenti. The sequence goes on from OX235266.1 coordinate 33,135,631, forward strand.
CTATTTATAGCAGTAGAAGTGTGCATGTCACCTTCAAAGACAGCAATGGACCAACCATATCGATAAGTGAATGTTGGAAGTGTCTTTCAGGCAGATCAATTTTTTGTGGAATGGTGAAAGTGTGTCTCTGTATTCCGAGGGTCAGCAATGTAAACATTCTCATCCCCATCTGCTGATATCAGAATCCATTCTGGGCCACACAAAACGCCCTCTAACTAGCTGAACAGTAGTTGGCACTCTTAGATGAGACACTTAATGCAAATGATCATGTAAGTCACCAAATCATTAGTACTGGGACACGAGCAGTTGAGGAGAGTACGAACACGCAGCAACAACTATGTGAAGGAACCATGTTAGAGCCACTGCGCGAAAAACCTTTGAGGATATAGACTTGGAGGTTTAAACCAAACCGAAATAAAACTAAGATGTTCCAAAAATAAACTTGACCGAAACCAAAGCAAAAACAAGTGGTCCCAAATAGATTTATATTGATCAGGGAATGTTGAAGAGCCGCAAGATTACTGTTCTATCAAACGAAATGTAATGGATGAAAATAACACAGCCTCCAAATATGAGGCTATCCAGAGTCCAAAACAAGAAAGCAGGGTGAGGATAAACATTATAGCGTCTTAAATTTACCGCTTCAGGGTTTCTCGCCTTTCATTGGCTAGAATAGTGGCGGTCAGTTGGATTTTTGATTCGTCCTAGGTAGGTGCTGTCGTGTGCATTTTTGTGTGGTTGTGTTATACGTGACTTGCAGACAACTGTGATGAATATAAGTGTAACATTTGACTATTCTAACGTTGTTTCACTGTTTTTATACAGAGACAGTGCTCTTTTCGTTATAAACTCCCTTAAAACTGGTTAGCCATTGTGGTAGTTATCAGTGGCTACGATCCCGACGGTCCCAACACATTTCTTGAGTTGTGGTTATACGTACAGTGTTTTCTACTTCGATATTTCTCACTGACATAGTCTAGGATCCTGTGTTTCTCGCGAATTAACTTCGAAAAGCTGTAGCAATAATGCACTTCGCTAACGAGCCCTATTTTCTAGTATTTCATCGTGGGTAATTAGTGCGGGCGGATGCACCACATACGTAACAAGCTTCGGACGCGTTAGAAGACTTTCGAAAGGTGAGAACCTTATATATTGCTGACGGTGACAGCCGTTTTTAATATACCAGTGTGTGGCTGCGTTCACATGCAGAGGAAAAACCAGCGAATTGGACATTGTATAGTAGTGAGATAACTTTGTGGAACTTTCGTCTAGCCTGTATGTTTTGCTCTAATATTTTCTGTCCCTCAGAACACTAACAAAGTATTGTCAAATATATTCTTGTGGTATGATTCGACAGCAAAATTTCTGGCAGTTAATAGTGTAACGTATGCGTAATATTCATGATACTTTCTGCGCCACTTATGTGCTCCACATTTCAAAAGGATTGTAAGCTGTTATGACTGAATTATTTTGAATACTTAAGTCGTGCATGTTAATCATGTAAATGCTTAATTTATGTAAGTGAATTTAACCTGTATCACTTTTAGGAATTTCTAGTCGTAATGAGGCCTGTCAGTTAATTAAATCCAGTGGAAGCAGATGTAGTCGCATTCGGACAAAAGCATCCGAAAAACACTGACGAGTGTTTTACGATTTATGACCAGAAACATTTGCATAATCAATTGTAGGAATTGATTCTACATACGACAGCAAGTGAGGGTAAGTTCGCTCATTCACTTATAACCTTGTAGATGTTCTTTTTTCCAGTTCGTGATACCAAATAACTTCGGATGTGGGCATACAGTTCTGTTTACTTGAGTTTCAGAAAAAATTTAACGGTTACGTGATTTGGAAACTGAGGAAGTTTCCATCGAATAATGAGAGATAATTCCCAAACAAAGACTTTCATCTTTGACTGTACACAGCCCATACATGTTTATAAACTTGTTTGCGTTGCAGCGAAATAAAATTTTCTGTCTAATATTCTTGTGATCTACTTGATATACTTGCAGTGGGAGTGCGGCATGCTAGACCGATACTCTCTGGGATATGAACTCGTTACTATACGTAAGTGTAATTCTGTAGGAACACTATCGATAGATAGAAGTGGTGGATTATGAGTACTTTAGTCAAGCCTGAGCATCTGCCTAAAGTTACTCGATTACGTCTTCTAGTCATAGGTAAGTCTGTAGAGACCAATGACCAAAATACCTAACTTCAGTATTTGAAAAATAAGAATTGAGCTTAGGCACTGCATTGGAGCTCGATTTTGTATAAGGTTAAGTGTATTCAAAAGTAGTGCATTACTATTATTTCACTTAAAGCGTGACGTCAATCCATATGATTACGGGTGTTAACGTATAGTGTAAAATGAAGTCTACACGATACGAATAATTCAATAAGTTGAGCTGTAATAAGATTTCGCTTACGTTGAATTATGGCACAAGCTTAGACTTCTTAAGACAACCTGACATGCAAGATCTCTCACGAATTTCTGTGGCGCCCATGGGGTAGCACTGATGTTTTGGCGTCATTCTGAAATTTGGAAACATGATGTACAAGTGTTAAAGGAAATAATCATTGAAACTTCAGGGATGTTTTCGAGGTGTTCGGAATTTTTTTATTTTGATGCAACTTCTCATCCACAATTCGCAGTATTCATAGTGAGTTTATAGGATACCTTATTCTATCTTCGTTTCCACCAACTGTCTCTTCACACACAACAGCATGTAGCAACTACATAGATTCAAGCATTGTAACGTGAACATCGCAAAATCCCTACAGATAGGACTATCTATACTATTCTTCTTCCCCCAACGCACACTCATATGAACACAATTCGATGCCAGTTTATGCAATAAGCAATTGCGGCATCCTGAAATTCAATGTGACAGTGTAAATCACACTACTATCATATCTTCGCGTGAGCGATTTTAGCTAATAACTTCACTGTAATTGATATAATCATCACGAATAGGCTCAGTGGTAAACCTTGCAAATATTATCAGCATGAAGATTAATCGAACAGACATTTCTGGGAAAGTGGCTTCTATTGAGTGGCTGATATAGGACCTTAGAACACTACAATCACTCTTAGGCGGTCGATGATTAAAGAAGACAGAAGGACGAAACAAGCAGCCATGTATGAATCATAACTTCTTCATGATTTGTAAGTTTTTTCTCTACTGAATGATGAGGGACTTTCTATGTAACTGAGGATATTTCCTCTGCTTCATTTTCCTACCATCCGTGCGCTTATATAAATGTGCGTTCAAGACCATCTCCTATCATTGTACGTGATATCATTGCATAGTTTTGCGTCCATTTTAGTGTTATGGCGAGTTACTAAAGTATAACTCTGAATTTATCCATGGCCATATTCATCACTGCTTTTCCTTGCATTACTCCTGTCAACAGGTAATCTCAACATGTTGGCTGAATGGATTCACTAACACCATTAATCCTATCACGGTTACACAGATTGACAAAAATCAGAATCTGAGTAAGTTAATTAGGAACCTATACTTCACAATCAAGAGGCAAGCACAAATAAATCAAATTGGCATGGGCTAGCTCGTAAAAACGATATTGGATATTGGAATCAACTGTAGGACCCACTCTAGATATTACGAGAGACCAAGGGTTGAGTGTCGACAAAAGATAATTAGTCCATCTGTCCTAGTGTATGTTGCGGGATCACCACATAACACAGCATGTCCTGTCAAATGCCAATGTTATCTGAGGCACGGTTGGCGATTAGGACCACAAGTCATTAAAGCGTACTGTATCTTATGTGTGCTTTGAAAGGCTTATTTTGTTTACTGAGCCTCATTAAATGGTGATTTCCCTTCTCTTCTTTTACTAGGTTCCTCGCTTGATTGATTCATCACCGTGCTCACCAGCTGTTGTTCTGTCAACTTTGACGCAAAATCGATCCATTGTTTTGCATTTATACTGACATGTGTAATAATAATAATTTGTATTTTCATATAAACATAAATTTACATGAAAATGCATGCCATTTTTACAGGCACAATCGAGTATGGTATAATGTCAAATCTTAAATTGTCTACAAGTTAATAATGTTTCAACAGTTAAATAATTGATGTATATATAAATACACTCGTTGTCTGAACTAGGCTGTATGGTTATTGAATTGTACAATTGTCCTCCAGGTTGAGCGGGAAAATCGACTTCGTTTCGTTTTCATCCCGTGGTTGTAGGCATACGATAACCGACCAATATTGAGGTAAGTACAATGTTTACAAGGGACTGGAAGCTGTTTTAGAAAAGTTAAAGTGGTAAGGAGAACCATTAAAGTGTAATAAATTAAGTTAGTTCAATATATCATTAATAAATATATTTATATGGAAAACAGAATGGCGAAGTAATTATTCCTTAGGCCGACAACGTTCATTTGCAATGTATAATGATACCAATGTTCTTCGTGCTATCATGATGTACACTTTTGGTTTTAATACATTTTTTCCTTACGCCGGTTTTTTATATTTTATGCCTTTTTGTGCGTTTGGTGCACAGCCGTACCCTACAGAGAATAGCAATAGAATAAGTCGAATCAAATTCATATAGAGATATAAAATGTTAGGTTTAATGGAATATAATTAGGATCAAGTAAAGACGTTATTAGAAAATAAATGAGATAAGACATTGTGAAGTGGTATTTAAAGATCCAACAATGGACAGCAAGTTAGTTTATAAGATGCCCCATAAATCTGTGCAGAGCCCACATGGTCGCATCTCAACAATAGGCTGAGTGAATGGTATATATTTAAAGGCAGAAGCATGATCTGTCAAGGCGTTCATTATTATCTTTTTCAAGATAAAGATCTAAGCCCCCATAAAAATCAGAAATATCTCGAGCCTTCAAATTGCATATTGCTGTTCCTGCAGAATGGGGTGATTCACTTTAGTGACCACCACCATATCTACTGATCAGCTAGCGCCACCCTCCCTCCTTTTTTGATGTTAGGCTCTGAGACTATGATTATTATGGCTACCGCAAATATATTGCTTGGTACCAGACATGTTCGTACCCCATATTCCATCTCCCTAGCTTTCTTAATGAGTGCTTCCAATAGGTCTCCACGTACATTTTTATGAACATATTATATATGTGCGCATGCGTCCTAATGAACAGATTACTTTATAAGTTAAAACCTTAAAGAGTAAAACGAATAGGTATTGTGAATAGTGGAGCAAGATTCAGCAGAACACCATAGTTAGGGTTCAATGTAGGTAGTATGAACTGAAGGTAAGGTCGGTTGGCGGGACTTAGTGTACTTATATATAGTTAACATCTGACATTTCAAAGTAACATGTCTAGACATATTATAAAAAGATATTAACACGGAACCAACAAAATTTCAGCATTTGGTTAACAATACTGCAGTGTGTGTATACTAAAGAATGGTAGATAGTCTACAGGGAGCCGTAGAGTGAATAAAACCACATATGATAAGAGTATAGTTGTCAATGGAGTTGAAGATTGAACGATCAATTCTTGGTTGTTTGCTCAAAATCAACTTCCCCAATGTTCGCGGAGGCATCAATACGACAGTCATCGTCTCATCGGTCGCTGTTCAGAAAGAAGAAAGAAACATCGTCAGAAGTAACATAACGATTTATTATTGTAATATTTGTTTACAGACCTTAGTTTGCTTAGTGATACTTGATTTATATGCTGGTTTAACAATACATAATACTCAAGTCAACAATTGGTGTTTTGGTTTTTTCGTCCGTTGTTACTAAGCGTTTCTGAGAAATCTTCTAAGAACAGCGTGGGCCCGAGCGTAGCGAGAGCTGGGCATTAACGGTTTATGAGACGTGGCTGACAGTTTCTGACGATGGAAACAGATTTGGCGGATTCAGACAGTTGGTGAAAGTTTGGATAGTCACCGTTCATCTTTCCTGGTGCCGGTCAAGTCCTCTTTGAACAAGCAATATCTGGAACGTTTTTGGAATTGGGTCAAGTTCAACAATGCCTGGGTCAAAGAAGGGACAGAGTGTCTTGGATGCAAACAGGAAAGTAAGTCATTGTGACTTGTCTGTTAATTGTAACGATGTGTCTGATGTTAAGCATGACATGGTTGATGTTACTGTTTCGCCGTTCAGGGATGATAAGTACATCAAACTCCCTAAATTAGAACCACGGTGTTTTGATGGAAACCCGGCCGATTATTTACAATTTGTAAAGGAGTTTGAGATCATGTTGAGTGGTTTTTATTAAATGATGAATTGAAGTTTATGTATTTGATGAGATATTGCACTGGAGATGCTGCAAGAGCTATACAGTGTTGTAAGTTTATGAAGCCAAAAGAGGGCTATGATGAGGCTATGAGCATATTACGTCAAAGGTTTGGAAGACCTTCGATGATTGCAGGGAAATTATTCGAGGCTGTTAAGGGTAATGGTGGTCAATTACAGGATGACTCCCAGGCACTCACTGAGTTTTTGGATAATTTGCTAATTTACAAGAATGGAATGATTTCGATGAATCGCATGAGTGACCTCAACTCGAGTTTTATACTAGAAGTAATAGCAAGACGTCTACCTACTCGACTGCAAAGGAAGTGGGTGAAGATAAGCTCCCGTATGGAGGATGAGGGTATCGAGCCAAAGTTTGATGATATCCTGAAACTGGTAAAAGATAGTGTCAATCAATCTATGAGCAAGTTTGCCAGTATATTGAATCTCACCCCTAGAATAGAGCAGTCTGAGGGTAAAACGCAATCATTGATGACGAATAGGCCTCAGAGAGGTGGATATCGAGAAGGCTCCATGATGTCTAGTAATGCATATAGACCTAGTGAGTGTAACAGGTTTCGTAGTACATCCTCAACAGATAAGTTACAAGATGCAAGACAAACACGGTTGTGTTGTACTCGTTTGCAAGAGGTGCATACAAAGGTGAACTGTGAACCAGTGAGCAAGTTCAGTGATAAGCTAAATGTAAACTCCAGGTCTGACTCCGAATTGTGTGACGATAACGGTGCGGTGAAGAAGTCTGTAGTTGCAACTGGTAAGCCGTTGTTGAATAGAGTGTCACAGAATAGAGTTGCTGCTTCAGAGTTGAGTTCTGACTCCAAAAGTTTACAAGGTATTACTAGTCAGAGTGAAGTTATAAAACCTTTTATGATTTGCGAGGAGGAACCAAAATTGTCTACTTCTGTTATTAAAGAGTTTGAAAATGATGAAGTTGACGGTAAAGTGAATATTTGTGGTGATGATCATGATACTTCACAGTTGTCTTTGGTTGATCATGATGAAATGAGGGATATGCCTACTACTGCTAAGTTAAATAAAGGTTCTGTACAACCCAAACGTGAAGTAGAAATAAATGCAGATGCAGATGCAAAAGGTGTGCATACTTGTGAGACAGTCAGTGTAATTGATCAGCGTGTAGCCCACCTATCATCAGATGATAGTGCTAAACCTGAGCTGATAGTAAAAGACAGCAGTGGTGGTAATCTTGCAGTTGGACAACTATCTGAGAGCCGAACAAGAACAGCTTCTGATCCACCACTAAGTTCATCACCTTGTGTCACTCAGTCATCGTTGGTGTTTTCATCCACAATGAAACAGATGCCCATCAACTCAAGTATCTTGTGCAATGACTATGGTAGTATCAGTTCGTTTGAAAGGACGAATATCAATGGTCAGTTTAGTGTGGATAAGCCAAGTGTAAAGGAGAGAGTAATTGTTAAATTGACTTGCATGAATAAAGGCATTTCTAGTTTCAAGTTACTATTTGAATGTTATTATCTTTGGTGTAAATTACTCTGTTTCTACGCTTGGTTGATGAGATATGTCGTGTGTTTGTTGGTCATCTATATTCTACGATACAATGACATGGGCGTGTTGCCGTTCAGATTTGAGGATATAGCTGATAGAAGGAAGTTAGCAAATGAACTCTGCGACGATTTTCCAACCTAGGGCGTCAACCTGAGAGGGGTTGTAGGCGTACTGCTGTAAGTCCTACAATTCTTCAAAGGGTAGCGCATCAATGATCAGTCCAGTGTGCTTGGTGTGTGATTTTGTACATATGTTCATATTGTATATACTGAATTGATATCATCTGTCATCTAGCTGTTGGTAATTCTGTTTGTGTCCGGATGACTTCCACTTGGATCATCAACCTGAGAAGGAATGTAGGCGTACTGCTGTAAGTCCTACAGTTCTTCAAGGGTAGTTTGTCGTGTCAGAATCCACAACATTTGATGTGTTGATTGTACATATGTTTGTGTTAAATAATTGTGTGAGTTCCAATTGATGTAATTGTTGGTTAATCTTGTTTGTGTCTGGACATTCCACAACTTACAATCGTCAACCTGTGAAGGGTTGTAGGCGTACTGGTGTAAGTCCTGCAATTCTTCAAAGGAATTCCACCAAGACATGATCGGCGAGGTTGTTTGTACTGTTTGTATATATGTGTGGTGTGTCATATCAATTGGTGTTTTTGGATTCACTGTGTTTACTTGTTGTTTTCGTACCTTGTTGTTATTGCATAATTTTGTTAAAATTTTCGTCGTGATTACTTCTGAAGTTGTTTCGAGTCTTCTACATCCATGAATGAATTGATTGATGTTAGAGACAGCAGATGGGTCGTATGCACCGGGGAGGCTAGGCTATTGCTGAGAATGAAATGCACACGGAGATAATTGTTAGCTGCGGTCCCACACGCCGGGGAGAAAGAGTGTAAACGACTGAGGCTCGCATGCGTCACCGCTACTAGAACTGAGGCAGAATGAGTGACAAGCGATTGCAGTGGTAATTGGTAATGAGTAGATAAGAGGATGTGCGTAGAGTATCGTGAGGTGCTGCCATGGTCACTTTGCATTCTGCAAGAGTCATTCTAGCAAGTGGAGACTGTGTTGCAAGATGTCAAGAGGAGGTCTCTATCTGGAGGCGCAGGTCGTCATTGATGTGTGAGATTGTGCTGTGGGTATGCTTGTGGTGTGTTGGCTTTTCTGTTTGTTTTCCATTTCAGCTCTGTCCGTGTGACCCAGGTTCTCGCAATGGCATCCAAGTCGACGTGCATTGGTCGTGAAGGAAAAAATGGTTGGATCCCTTTTTTGGCGGGGAGTGTCAATGTAGTTGAAGATTGAATGATCAATTCATGGTTGTTTGCTCAAAATCAACTTCCTCGATTTTCGCGGAGGCATCAATACGACAGTCATCGTCTCATCGGTCGCTGTTCAGAAAGAAGAGTGAAACATCGTCAGAAGTAACATAACGATTTATTATTGTAATATTTGTTTACAGACCTTAGTTTGCTTAGTGATACTTGATTTATATGCTGGTGTAACAATACATAATACTCAAGTCAACAATTGGTGTTTTGGTTTTTTCGTCCGTTGTTACTAAGCGTTTCTGAGAAATCTTCTAAGAACAGCGTGGGCCCGAGCGTAGCGAGAGCTGGGCATTAACGGTTTATGAGACTTTGCTGACAATACTCAATAATATAATTGGTACATCAAATAATACACTAGGCTCAATAATTGCGTGTTATAAGGTAAACAAGCGTGGTAAACCAAGAGAACATTTGATGCATAAATATTTTAACCATTTTAAGTATTTTAATAACAATATAATTTAAGAATTGAACACGCATGATTAATAAGTATTATTATATTAGTATATCCATATGTAAAATATTAAAAGGTGTGGATGCTATTATAATTATTTCCAGTGTTACTTTTACCAACACAACTTAGTGAAAATGATAGAGAATAGAAATCAGTAAATTAGTTAACGTTCGCTGCGTGAGTATTAGAATCGAGATATACGTGTGTGACTATACTGAACAGTGGACTGGCCTTCAATTTCCGTTCTACCAACAGTTGTGGTCCTTTAGAAGAGCTAGGGTGAACATGTTAAAGTGTCTTTCTAGGCTACATTGGAACCCATCAGGGTTTTCACAACATCATATTTCAGGTGGCAGTTGGTTCCAAAGAGTGCAATAATTTATGGTGAAAAAGTTTGCCCTAATGGATATTCTTCGGGTAGCCACCTTGACGAGGTAGCCGTGGTTTCGCAGCTGATATGAATTAATATATTCCCACATTATGGAGGAGTTACAGTAGTAATCGTTCAAAATGACTTTGAAGCGTAGAAATAAGTTGCACTTCACAAACTAAAACACAGAGGCTCTAATATCAGACGTTGTCAGCCACGTCTTGTAAACCGTCAATGCCCAGCTCTTGCTACACTGGGACTCACGCTGTTCCTTGAAGTTTCTCAGAAACGCTTAGTAATAACGGACGCAAAACCAAAACACCGATTGGCTACTCGAGAATTCTTTATTGTAACACCAACACATAGGCAGCTTTAAAATTAAGTTTTAACTAAGGTCTGTGAACAAATATTACAATAATAAATCACAATATTACTTCTGACAGTTTTGGTCTGATTTCTTTCTGAACAGAGACCAATGAGACGATGACTGGTGTATCGATGTCCCCGCGAAAATATAGGGTAGTTGTGTTTGAGCAAACAACCATGAATTGATCATTCAATCTTCAACTACATTGACACTCCCCGCCAAAAAAGGGATTCATCCCTTTTTTCCATCACGACCAATACACGTTGACTTGGATGCCATTGCGAGAACCTGGGTCACATGGACAGAACTGAAATGGAAAACAGACAGAAAAGCCAACACACCACAAGCATACTCACAGCACAATCTCCCATATCAATGACGACCTGCGCCTTCCAGCTAAAGGCATCCTCTTGCAACACATACGCCACTTTCTAGAATGACTCGTGCAGAATGCAACATGACCATAGCACCACCTCACGATACCCTACGCACATCCTCTTATCCACTCACTACCAATTACCACTGCAATCGCTTGTCACTCATTCTGCCTCAGTTCTAGTAGCGGTGACGCATGCGAGCCTCAGTCGTTTACACTCTTTCTCCCCGGCGTGTGGGACCGCAGCTAACAATTATCTCCGTGTGCATTTCATTCTCAGCAATAGCCTAGCCTCCCCGGTGCATACGACCCATCTGCTGTCTCTAACATCAATCAATTCATTCACGGATGTAGAAGACTCCAAACAACTTGAGAAGTAATCACGACGAAAATTTTAACAAAATTATGCAATAACAACAAGGTACGAGAACAACGAGTAAGCACAATGGATCCCAAACCACCAATTGATATGACACACCAGACATATATACAAACAGTACACACAAACTCGCGGATCATTTCTTGATGGACTTACAACAGTACGCCTACATTCCTTCACGGGTTGATGATCCATGTGGAAGTCGTCCGGACACAAACAGAATTACCAACAGCTAGATGACAGATGATATCAATTCAGTATACACAATATGAACATGTGTACAAAATCACACACCAAGCACATTGGACTGCTCATTGATGCGCTACCCTTTGGAGAACTGTAGGACTTACAGCAGTACGCCTACGACCCTTCTCAGGTTGACGCTCTAGGTTGGAAAATCGTCGCAGAGTTCATTTGCTGACTTCCTTCTATCAGCTGTATCCTCAAATCTGAACGGCAACACGCTCATGTCATTGTATCGTAGGATATAGATGACGAACAAGCACACGACGTATCTGGTCAACCAAGCGTAGGCACAGAGTAATTTACACCAAAGATAATAGCATTCAAATAGTAACTTGAAACTAGAAATGCCTTTATTCATGCAAGTCAATTTAACAATTACTCTCTCGTTTACACTTGGCTTATTCTCACTAAACTGAGCAATATCTTTCGTCTTTTCAAACGCACCAATACTATCATAGTCATTGCACAAGATACTTGAGTTGATGGGCGTCTGTTTCATTGTGGATGACAACACCAACGACAACTGATTGATACCAGTTGATGAACTTAGCGGTGGATCAGAAGCTGTTGTTGTTCGGCTTTCAGATAGTTGTCCAACTGCAAGATTACCACCACTGCTGTCTTTTACTATCAGCTCAGGTTTAGCACTAGCATCTGATGATAGGTGGGCTACATGCTGAACAATTAAACTGACGGTCTGACAAGTATACATGCCTGCTGCAACTGCATTTATTTCTACTTCACCTTTGGGCTGTACAGAACCTTTAATTAACTTAGCAGTAGTAGGCATATCCCTCATTTCATCATGATCAACCAAAGACAAATCTGCACTATCATGATCATTATCACAAATATTCAATTTACCATCATCTATCTGGTCGACTTCATCATTTTCAAACTCTTTAATAACAGCAGTAGATGATTTGGGTTCTTCCTCACGAATCCCTAAAGATTTTATACCTTCACTCTGACTAGTAACACCTCGTAAACTTGTGGAGTCAGAACTGCACTCTGAAGCAGCAACTCTATTCTGTGACACTCTATTCAACAATGGCTTACCAGTTGCAACTACAGACTTCTTGACCGCACCGTTATCGTCACACAAATCGGAGTCAGACGTTGATTTCACATTTGGCTTATCCCTGAACTTGCTCACTGATTCACAGTTCACCTTTGTATGCATCTCTTGCAAACGTGTAAAACACAACCGTGTTTGTCTTGCATTTTGTAACTTATCTGTTGAGGATGTACTACGAAACCTGTTACACTCACTAGGTCTATATGCATTACTATACATCATGGAGTCTTCTCGATATCCACCTCTCTGAGGCCTATTCGTCATCAATGATTGCGTTTTACCCTCAGACTGCTCTATTCTAGGGGTGAGATTCAATATACTGGCAAACCTGCTCATAGATTGATTGACACTATCTTTTACCAGTTTCAGAATGTCATCGTACTTTGGCTCGATACCCTCATCCTCCATACGGGAGCTTATCTTCACCCACTTCCTTTGCAGTAGAGTAGGTAGGCGTTTTGCTATTACTTCTAGTATAAAACTCGAGTTGAGGTCACTCATGCAATTCATCGAAACCAATGCATTCTTGTAAATCAGCAAATTATCCAAAAACTCAGTGAGTGCCTGGGAGTCATCCTGTAATTGACCACAATTACCCTTAACAGCCTCAAATAATTTCCCTAAAATCATCGAAGGTCTTCCAAACCTTTGACGTAGTATGCTCATAGCCTCGTAGTAGCCCTCTTTTGGCTTCATAAACTTACAGCACTGTATAGCTCTTGCAGCAACACCAGTGCAATACCTCATCAAATACATTAACTTCATTTCATCAGTTAATGGAAAACTACTCATCATGATCTCAACTCCCTGACAAATTGTAAATGATCAGCTGGGTTTTCATCGAAACACCGTGGTTCAAATTTAGGGAGTTTGATATTCCTATTATCCCTGAACGGCGAAACAGTAACATCAACCATGTCATGCTTAACATCAGACACATCGTTACAATTAACAGACAAGTCACCATGACTTACTTTCCTGTTTGCATCCAAGACACTCTGTCTCTCCTTTGACCCAGGCATTGTTGAACTTGACCCAATTCCAAAAAAGTTCCAGATATTGCTTGTTCAAAGAGGACTTGACCGGCACCAGGAAAGATGAACGGTAACTATCGAAACTGACACCAATGTTCAAAAACCGTCGAAAACTGACTTCACTGTCAGAAACTGTCAGCCACGTCTCGTAAACCGTTAATGCCCAGCTCTTGCTGCACTCGGGCCCACGCTGTTCCTTGAAGTTTCTCAGAAACGCTTAGTAATAACGGATGCAAAACCAAAACACCGATTTGCTACTCGAGAATTCTTTATTGTAACACCAACACATAGGCAGCTTTAAAATTAAGTTTTAACTAAGGTCTGTGAACAAATATTACAATAATAAATCACAATATTACTTCTGACAGTTTTGGTCTGATTTCTTTCTGAACAGAGACCAATGAGACGATGACTGGTGTATCGATGTCCCCGCGAAAATATAGGGTAGTTGTGTTTGAGCAAACAACCATGAATTGATCATTCAATCTTCAACTATAGTCACAGACGTACACACCTGTGAACTCATTCCACCTTTTTGTCGAACCTGATTAATCGTTTCTTGAGGAGTCTCTGGACACTTTCGATTTTTTTTCTGTCTACTGACCTGAGGTTACTAAATAGGAGAGCACAATATTCAAGTTTGGGACGGATACATGTCCTATATATAGCTAATCTTGCTTCTTGGGTGTAGAAGTTACGCAGTACAAATCCAGTAAGTCGTTTACAGTCAGATACAACCTTATTTGCATGATCGGAAAAGGATAAATCTGAGTATGTTATCCCGAGATCTGTGACTGTGTTCAGTTTTGAGAGGAGCTTACCGTACATATATAGGCACATTATCGGTTTCCAGCGTCCAAGGTGGGTTATACCGCACTTGTCTGGGTTGAAAGTCAGTTGCCACTTTTCGCTCCAATCGCCTAGATCGTTTAAGTCTTGTTGGATCTTGCTTTCGACGCTCATATCACCGTACCCATAATCATATACTATCTTGAGATCATCTGCAAAAAGGTATGGCTTGCCATACTTGATTACAGAGACTATGTCATTTATAAATAAGAGGAATAGAATAGGGCCAAGAACACTATCTTGTATTACACCACTGGTTATCGGCTTTGAGGAAGACAACTGGTGGTTGATTTTGACTAATTGCTGTCTTTCTGTGAGAAAAGAACTTATCCATTTGAGAAGCTTTCCGGTTATTCCGTAGGATTGGAGTTTTGTTAGGAGTCTGATATGTGGGACTTTATCAAAGGCCTTGCTAACGTCGAGAAACAATGTTGTATGAGAATATATTATATACTATTGAAATATACATTATCAATGCTTTGTGTAATGTAGTCAAAATAATCTAAGTGGCAAGTTATGCACGACCTTCTACTTAAGAAACCGTATTGGGATGGGGATAGTAGGTCATTTGACAGCAAGTACTGAATGATTTGAGTCTTAACTATCTTTTCCATTACACGTGAAACTACAGACGTGATGTTGATGGGGCGGTAGTTGTTGATATCAGCTATAGGCCCGTATTTATGGATAGGTACAATATAAGACTTCTTCCAGCAGTTAGGGTATGTCCCATCGCTTAATGAAATTGAGTATAACTTGAGTAAGAGTAAACTCATGTCATTACCACCTTTTTTCAGCAGAACGGAAGATATACCGTCTGGGCCAGTAGTGTTACTAAGCTTAAGATTTGCGACAGCTTTATCGATCTCATGTGTGGTGAAAATTATGTCACTTAAACATTCGTCTGTTTTACGTGGGAAATCCACGACCTCATCGTTCTCTAAGGTGTATAATCTGGCGAAGTGCTTGCTAAACAGTTCACATATCGCCTCATTATTTTCGTAAGCAATGCCGTCTAAGTATATTATTTTCGGATAGGGTGTTTTGGAGTTCATCAACCTACTTTTAAAAAGTTTGGCTATTTCTCCTGAGTTATGCGGTGCATGAATGGCCTGCATTTCTTTGTTTCTGAGGCCTATATTTCTCAACTCTTCAATTCTACTGAGAAGGGACGTTATGGCAATTAATGACGATAAGTCATGATATCTGTAGTATTTTATTGAGTGCTTACGTAGACTTCTTCTAAACGATGTCGGAATATAATCACTTTGGGGGAATCTGAAGTTAAGAATCTTCTCGGGTGCAATGACGTCGTGAATTGAGTTAATATTCTGATAGAAGTTGTTAAGAATTGCATCTAAGGACTGGTTCGAAAAGTACGAGTCCCAATTAGAACATCTAATTAGGTGCTGATACAAGTCCCAGTCAGCATGTGTGTACAATCTCATAGGTATCTGGCCAGCTTCATCTCTGCGTTTTGTTTCAGGAAAGATGTCAAAAGAACAAACTACTATTCTATGGTCACTACCTGGAAATTCATGTCCAACATGTACGGTAGATGGCGTTATGTTGTTCGTGAAAATAAGGTCTAGGATATTTGCGGATCTAGTGGGTGAATTTATGTGTTGTGTCCACCCTCCTGTGACGATGGAATTTATGAGATTATCGTACCTTTGGGGTCCTCGGAGTGAAGACAAGTTGAAATCGCCTCCGATAATTTTATAACTGAAAGGAAGATTGGCTGTAACATTAAAGATATTGCTAAGCATATTATCATATTCCCTGCTGGATGAAGGGGGCCGGTACACACAACCCACAAGTATAGGTTTACTTCTGACAACTTTTATTTCGACCCAGATCGAGTCATTGAGTTGTGACAGAATTGGGTTACTAAACTGGGTTGCACACATGGATTGTTCACAGTAAATTAGTGTTCCACCCCCACGACCTGTCCGTCTGTCCCCGCGAAAAAGGTTGTATTTATCAATCCTTAGGCTGTCATTGGAGATTTCACTTGTGCACCAGGCTTCGGTGATCATAATCAATGACGGTCTGCATATAGAAGCTATTGTACTTAGTGCTAAATGTTTGCTTAGAACTGATCTCGTATTTACTAGGATAATAGATAAACACTGGCTATGTGGTTTCAGTGAGCGGACAACATCTTGGTAAAATAATCCGTGAGTATCCTCTATATACATGTTATCAGACTCATTTACCAATATCTTTGGATCGTAGGAAGACTTCAGGTAGATTTTTGAGGTGGTAGTCAGGGATGGGCTTACGTTTGGATATGGTATGCAGTGAGAGACACCTGTGTGATAATCAGATATTAATATTTTAGAGATATTAGTATCCGCGTTTGGTGTCGACACTGTGTCAGCTATCTCCCGGGAAATATGCCTTGCCCTAGCTGTAGACTGTTCGCTATGCCAGCAAGGAATTGATCCGATATCATGCGTGCTATATGCATGATTCCAGGTGTTTCTGTTAACTGACGCTGGTGAAAATCCTGCCCTAAGGTATAACCGATATGTGTATTCGGTAATTTGTTGCCAGTATAAGAATGAAGTGTTGGTATCTGTTTCTGGTATTCATCAGACCATGGCAAGTTTTGTGCAGAAATCGGCACATGCTCCCCACTAGACACATAAGATATATGAATGGGTTCTGTTGGCTTGCTAAATGTGGTCTGTGGCCGATGTTTGGGGTATTTTCTATAACTTTCAGTCGACAGAATATTAGAAGTGGGCTGGTTGACAAGGGGTTTACGTAGTGGATGTGCAGAACAATACCTACTACCTTGCTGTGCTGTTTGTCTAGAATTAGGGATTCGATAAAATTGGCTTTCCACTTGGCACCAATTAGGCCTACCCCTAGGAGCTTCGTCTACCATATTTGACTTTCTCTTACAAAGAAGGCCTACAGGTGCTTTCGTCTCTTTCTTATCAAAGGGCTTTCTTGCTCCGGGTTTAGTATTTAATTTATTTACTTCTTTTTCCCTATCTTATGATCAACTGGCTGATGATGGCTAACAGGGCAGCCAGCACATGCTATGTAGGGTTTCTGTGGCTTGGACACCTCATGAGCTTTAGTTTTCTTAATGGAAATGGGACGTTTGTCATAACGCCTAGAAAACTTGCCAACTTGGGTGGCTACATTCGACTGGTGCTTCACAGAGTGTGGATTGTCAGACTGAGGAGTAACTGACTTATAAGGCAATGGTTGGACCACCAGTGGGATGGGTTTTGATGGTTTCGGTGTCTTGACTTTTGCGTCAGTGTGAAAACGATGTATTTCAACATTATTTCCCGTTGACTCATCTATGTCCACCATTTCAGTGTCTGCATCAATATCGTTATAAAATGCTTGGCTAACATTAGCCTGCGAAAATGTCTGTTGCATGCCGTGATCAGATATTTCAATAGACGGAATAACGCACGGAACATCATCTACAGTTATCCTATTAGAGTTATCAGGGTTCACTGTTCCTGAGCGGCATCGCCTTTGGCATGGTGTTAAATCAGGTGCAACCCTAATGTTAGTGTATGGTGTTGAAGAGCCTATTGTCTTACCCGATTTCAGAAAATTCCTGGCTTCTTCAGTAGACCTAAACTTGAAAAGCACAGGACACGGGTGGTTTGCAGATTTCTTACGAAGACGCAAAACCTGACATTCTGTCAACGACATATTACAAGCCTTTAGACACGAATTCTTAAGTTTGGCAATCGGCTCTCTGTCTGGAATGTTATAGGCCAAGACGTTATGTGAAGACATAATCCTCTTAACAGCTTCTTCAGCCAAATAGTCAATTATGCGCTCGGATTTGATTAGTGATTCAAAACAGATGTTTTGTGTTGGGTCACACAGTTGCGTGAGAGGCATAATGCTGTCAAACTTGCTCTGTAGTTCTGCTATTGACTTCTGAAGTGTCAGTAAATCATTTTTGCTACAAGCCGCATTCTCTGTCAATTCCTCCATGATATCAGATACCATAACTCTGGGTGTGGCTGGTGTAAAAAGTGTAGAATTGTCAACGGAGCTGAGGCCTTCAGATGGCTGACTAGTATTAGATCTCAGTCTCTTAACGGTACTTACACGTTTGATAGACTTAACCATTACAGAAATAAGAAACTTCACAATTTCCGGAAAAAAAGTCTTGAGGATATAAAAATAAGATAGCTGTATTATCGAAGTATCAAAACAACAACGATAAACAGATGTATATTGCAAAAATAAAAAGTCAGACTTTCCTTTACAGAGTTTGCTGTGGATAAAGTCCTGAGTTCCACGTGGTTAGATAGAGTATCCGAAGATTCTTGACGTAGATTTCACGAGTGAATGCTATATGTTGTTCCAGTTGATACAATACAATCCTTGTTGACTATGGATAACTGGATAATGTGAGGAAAGCGGCTGATTTCCAAAATATTTAGGAAAAATGATTCACGCAGAAACTGAACACCTGTAGCGCAACAGTTCAAACCTACCAGACAAACTCAGATGATAGAAGGAGGTCAGCAAATGGACTCTGCGACGATTTTCCAACCTAGGGCATCAACCTGGGAAGGGCTGTAGGCGTACTGCTCTAAGTCCTACAACTCTTCAAGGGTAGTACGTCGAAGCAAAGTCCATCGTATTTGGTGTGTTATTTTGTACATATGTTCAGGTTGTATATGCTGAATCGGTATCATCTCTCATCTATTTGTTGGTTAATCTTGTTTGTGTCCGGACATTCTTCAACTTACAATCGTCAACCTGTGAAGGGTTGCAGGCGTACTGGTGTAAGTCCTGCAATCCTCCAAAGGAATTACATCGAGACATGATCTGTGAGGCTATGTGTACTGTTTGTATATATGTCTGGTGTGTCATATCAATTGGTGTTTTTGCATTCACTGTGTTTACTTGTTGTTTCGTACCTTGTTGTTATTGCATAATTTTGTTAAAATTTTCGTCGTGATTACTTCTCAAGTTGTTTGGAGTCTTCTACATCCGTGAATGAATTGATTGATGTTAGAGACAGCAGATGGGTCGTATGCACCGGGGAGGCTAGGCTATTGCTGAGAATGAAATGCACACGGAGATAATTGTTAGCTGCGGTCCCACACGCCGGGGAGAAAGAGTGTAAACGACTGAGGCTCGCATGCGTCACCGCTACTAGAACTGAGGCAGAATGAGTGACAAGCGATTGCAGTGGTAATTGGTAGTGAGTGGATAAGAGGATGTGCGTAGGGTATCGTGAGGTGGTGCTATGGTCATGTTGCATTCTGCACGAGTCATTCTAGAAAGTGGCGTATGTGTTGCAAGAGGATGCCTTTAGCTGGAAGGCGCAGGTCGTCATTGATATGGGAGATTGTGCTGTGAGTATGCTTGTGGTGTGTTGGCTTTTCTGTCTGTTTTCCATTTCAGTTCTGTCCGTGTGACCGAGGTTCTCGCAATGGCATCCAAGTCAACGTGTATTGGTCGTGATGGAAAAAAGGGATGAATCCCTTTTTTGGCGGGGAGTGTCAATGTAGTTGAAGATTGAATGATCAATTCATGGTTGTTTGCTCAAACTCAACTCCGCCATATTTTTCGTGGGAGTCATCAATCCAGCCGTCATCGTCTCATCGTTCGCCGTTCAGTGGAAGACAGAAAACTATCAGAAGCATTACCGTGATTTATTGTTATAACATTTATTCTTAGATCTTGTGTGTAATAACCTTGTTATTGGTTACATTTTGGCGTAAGAATGAAGGATTCTCGAGTCGTCAATCTGTTTTGTAGTTTTTCCGCGTTTTAGTATGAAATTTCCTAAAATTTAGTATATCGTTAGCGTGGCCACTAGTATTGAATTTGTTGATAATGCGTTTCTTGATGGAAGTACCAAATATCTAGTGCGACAACTCGACTTTTGATACATGGGTAAATCAAAGTGCACGTATAATCATTTTGTCCAATGACATTCAGAAACAGTAGAAGGTTTCTGACACACCCAGAAGAGATGCCACTCTAACTGCCTCAAAATTTCCACGATCTGCCTGTGATTCCAAGTTAGGAAAAGTATCAGGACTCGTTGGCTCTACCGCAGAGGTGTTTTTGCATGGTGAATTGTAGTCGTTGATAGAGATACTCACTGTCACGACTTTTATATAATTTCACTGAAGGTACTCTGGTGGATATCGTGACGATGTCCCAGGCATTGGCTTGTCACAGATAAAATGCATCGTTTTTGCATATTGCAGATGACGTTTTATGCCCTTCGTCTTTGATGAAATGTGGAGTCTTCTGATCACCCTGGTCGAAAATCTTAGTGTTTGTGAAGCATAAAATAATAAGTGTAAATAAGATCCCAGTTTGAGTAGTTGTGACGAAATATTTGAAACGTTTGCCACTTATCAAATTTTTGGGGGTCAGATCTGATTGAAGCTCAAATTCGAGGTACACCGTAGTGCAGCAAAGGGTTACTTTTTCCTAAGTTGTAACTTTTTATTTCCCTCTGACTCATTTATATTTGCTGCCACGAGTGACGCGTCATCGCTTTTATCTGTGAGGCCGACAAGGTAAGAAAAACAGTAGCACTACTAGATGTGGACAACGTTTTGAGGAGTAGATCGAAAACCCTTATAAACATTATGAACATTTTAAAATCCTGAGACATACAACTAGTGACGTTACTGACCATTTATTGATACTCGTTACTCCCGTTTTACTTATATCCCCTTCACAATATTTATTTGAATCTCCTTTGACTTATGAGCAGTCTGTCTCCATTTCTTTCTGCCGACGCCTCTCAGACTATGGGTACAGTCGGTAACAGAAGTCACCATATTCCATGAGCACATATGATATTTACTTATATAATCACCAATCAACAGTTATACACCTTTCGAAACCAGTTAGCTGACGGCAGACAGTTAGAACTAGGAGAATATGGGCTAATAATCGTGGCAACTATGGTGCGAGAGTTCAAAATATCAATTTCCTCTCAATGACAATATTGTTATTGGATGTTATTGGGTGACCTGTAATATTAACATATTGTCAGAGAAGTAGGATGTATGTGGCAGATTGTCTCCTATTCCTAAGTCGACATGCATATTCTTCTCCTGAAAACCAGTTTCCAGATTTGTTTCAATAGGTGATATCAGCATACATTTTAACAGCGCGACCATTTGAAGCTTTGACAACTGAGTGGTCGTTTATTTTGTGTATACGTTTCTATAGAATTATTCCATTTGTCTGTTCTCTTGGTATTTTAACAGACGTTTTTGAAGATTAATATCACTATATACTTGTACTTATTCAAAAAATTTGAAATCGGGGGATAACCAATTACATATTTCAGCAACTGCTAACGATGTGGGATGACGTCAGCCACGTCGGACACTGATTTAGTATCACCCGGACATATAATCAAAGACCGATGGCGCGTTGTGAAAAAGATAGGAGGTGGTGGATTCGGGGAAATATACGAGGCACAGGAAGTCAATTCCCAAGAAAAGGTCGCCTTAAAATTGGAATCTGCTCGGCAACCGAAGCAAGTACTAAAAATGGAGGTTGCGGTATTACGCAAGCTACAAGGAAAAGAACATGTGTGCAAATTTCTTGGATGTGGAAGGAATGATCGATATAGCTATGTTGTAATGTCTCTCCAGGTGAGTCATAGGTTTTCCTGGTGTCGCTGGCATTTTTGGGACATCCGAATGCTTTTCTGTTGAAAACTGTAAATTTGTATTCACTTCATGGGGTGCTAGTTACAATTTCACTTATAATCTAGCTAATGTGCTTGTAGGTATTTTGCGTGATCTCCTAATTATCTTCAGAATCCTTGAAACTTTCAGTGTATTAGAGTATATAGATCCTCTATGATGCAGTTAGGTTAGTTCTAATCCAGTGATTGTATTTTCCGTAAGGAAGGTAAAGACATTTTGTGCCACCTAATCATCTTTTAATGTAAACGGATATCGTTCTTTAGTTCGCTTGCTTTTCGGTTGCAGATGCAGACTAACCTGACATCTATTTAACGCTTCGGTGCATGGCCGCCGTATACAAATATTTCCTCAGGTTAACCAATTTCCCCAAGGCCCAAAAGACTGGACTCCTAGCCTAAGAAAAACTTAGAAGTAATTGCGTCCTGCAATTTTAGTTTTTGCTCTGGTTTGGGCGATTTGACTCATGTTGCATTAAGTTACCTCACTTATTTGCTGTTCTATTAGGCCAGTTCTTAGGACGTTTAATCCTTTAGGATTCTCAGACGGACTTATACGCCTTATACCAGTGGCTGGTTGCAGTTCTGATATATATGACTGTCCGATTTCACTGTACTGCCAAGAATAGCGGACATCGGAAAATGTAGCATTAAAAAAATTACAAGCATACGCTTCACCGTCGTCAAGTATAAGATTGTATCACAGAAGTATTCCTAACTGTCTGTCAGTCGAAGCATAGGGAATTAAGTGCATTAGCAACTTTTATTTAGGAAGTTGTGTAGACCATAGTTGTAATGATGTTACCGAACCCGCACGTATTGGTTGACGCCATGACTCGAAGTGTAAGTTAGCTGGCTAGGATTCTCAGAATGTTAAGAATATGTAATTGAGGACTCTTGGCAATCATTCATGACTTCTCAAGTGTATTCGTTTTGTATCAAGGAAGTTTTGAACATTACTGTTCTCCGTTAAAAGTTTTGTTTCACTTTCCTTTGGCCAATTGTATTCTACACCTTCATGTGTGCTTTCTTGAGATGTAGGAGGATGAGCTGATTTAAGTCTTTCAGAGTCCTGCATTATTCATCAGTCTTCTCAACTCCACATTTAAGTATTCACGATACGGTTGTGCACTAAAGTATCCCCCATATTGTTATGTATAAATCCAGCCAATTTACTCTGCTTTCTGTAACATTTTGCAGCTGGCTTCATTTTAAAAAATTATCTCCATACCACCCAGCCCTCTTTCTATTTGAGTTCCACTCGGGGGCCTAGCGTTTTGTGTCACGTGAAGTTTTCCTGAGAGTAGGTCCCATCCACCCATTTAAATTTTCTACATTTGTTTGGCATTAGATTCTTGGTTGCTTTGCTGCTTGCCAGAGTCTCTAGATCCTTATCCGATCTGGCCATATTGTCCTTAGTACCTAACCAGGGAAGGCAGCTGATGATGAATATCTTCAGTAGCCTATTGGAAATACTTTTGGTGACGGGCCAAGCCTCTAAACTATGTGGAAGCACTGACTGATTTTATATTGGTGTTGAGAGTTCGTATCTGGTCCCTTGTGCTGAATGCCATAGCTTTTTCACACCGACTTCAGAATAATGAAAGTCTTGCTTTTCCTATCCCGACTGGGTTTGATATCCTAGTTGGGACAATGGCTCCCAGCCAAGTAAGAGCTATCTGAAGTCCTGTCTGCACTAACTCTTCTGCTAATTCGTTGTTTTTCACCTAGAAGTCTTGTAGTTTGTATGAAGTTAAACGCAAATCATTGATAAGGTCCATGTCTTCTAGAGTCTTTTTTCGGTTCAACGTATGTATGTTCTCTCATTCCGCATGGTCTGCTGCATGATCCACTGGACTACAATTGGGAAAATTGTTGGTGATAGTAAGCAGCCTTGTCTTACTCTTGTCTTCACTTCAAAGACTTCTCTAAGCTAGTCACCTGTTGGTCACGATCATTTGCAAATTAGTTTACTTGATGAAATGACTGACGTAAGGATGCATTTGAAATGATTTAATAATTTATTCTTTTTTAACTAAGTTTATGTTACAGCTTCTTCGACTTTTGATGAAGAATAACCTCAGTGTGCGCAGAAAAGGTGCTCACGTTATCTGTAACTAAACATGTGTAAAGATAATTGACTGTTATATATCCACATTGCTCTCACTGGTATGTGTGTTCAAAGCAGAAATGGTATTCGTAATGGTAGGGATACAGCGGTGTCTTAGGTGGTTAATGTAGATATACTCTTTGTCAGTTGATGTAAGCGATACAGTCTAAGTATCAAAAGCACTCGCACAAATTCTGTACCATTTAACGTGCCTTACAGTTTTGTATGCAGCCAACATTTTGCACTGTTTTTGGTCTCATCCTATCCAATTAAGATAGCATTCATTTTATTAGAACGTCAAATGTAACAGGAATGCTTTACTGTTGATATAAGTATAAAACTTGGGCATTGTGACAAAGTGTAACTCCATTATGGTTAAGATTTTATTTTGATAAATTACACAGTGTTGTACAGTATTATTAACTGATGACGTTTCGAGCATGATTATTGCTCATAATCATATCATATCATTATGCGCCATAATTTGTGCTCTAATCTTCATCAGTTAATATTACTGTATAACCCTGTGTGATTTATCAAAATAAAATCTTATCCATAATGAGAGCTTTACTGACCATTCGCCTAAATTAGTACGCATAACAATAATTCATAACCTATTTGACGTACCATTTATGTGCTGAATGTGTCACTCGTTATTATAACGTAATTTCAACTTGTCACTGTAGTTTATTTGTTGATATGGCTCAAAATGGTCCTCAGTAGTACACAGGCATTCACTCTTTGTATTATCCAAGATGCATTAAGTCCTCTTGTTTTCCATGTCACTCTTGTT
Source organism: Trichobilharzia regenti (assembly GCA_944472135.2). Lineage (NCBI taxonomy): Eukaryota > Metazoa > Platyhelminthes > Trematoda > Strigeidida > Schistosomatidae > Trichobilharzia > Trichobilharzia regenti. The sequence goes on from OX235266.1 coordinate 33,160,528, forward strand.
TCGCTCGTACATTTCTGCTCATTGTAGTTCGTTCGAATTTCGTTTTGCTCTTTTCTCTACTTCTGTGTGCTACTTGGAGTGTGGCAAATTGAAGTATGCACGCGTGCGAAATTCTATATCGAAATTCTCTCTCTCAGTCAGGCACTCAGTCACCGTAGTTTGTCACCAAGTACTACCATAAAAATCATAATTCCTCAGTGAATAATATTCTATGTTTGTCAATATATAGCTCACTGATTTAACTTTCAGTCAGTATGTTTGTCAGTGTAACCTTGTCTTGATCTTAACAATTGTGTAGTGTAATCAGTCTTCACGTATTGAGTAGCTTGTAGCTAGCAGTGATGTGGAGCTGTAGCTGTCGACTTCCAACCAACCGGCAGCATACGGGTTTGAACCCTGCAACACCTACCGAAGTTTGGACGACCAGGCAGTATCACTAGCCCTCATGTGATAGGTGTTGCTCAATGCCAACTATGAATGGAATCGCACTTAGTTGTCGATTAAAATTTTAGATAGTGCTTTGCAAAATCTGTACCATGTAACTAAATCCCGTTGTACCAAATGGATAAGTATCATAGACTCTTACACTGTCCACTACTTCAGAGGAAAACACATTTGAGATGACGGTCATTTATTGCTATAATTTTTATTCAGACGGTTTCGTTCTGTTAAATTCTTATTAATTATCAAATTCCATAGATTTGAATTACTTCACGATTACTAAAATAAGCAATATGGTATCCTTGTTGCCAACATCTGCTCAGCCAATCGGCAATAAACCTAATTACTGTGTAGGAAATCAATCAGAACTGGCTTATGGCTTGCTGTATTCTTTCTTTTCTATACTACATGTTTGTTATGCAGCCTTTTACTGTTTTGAAAGGAGGAGGATGGTACTAACTCCTGAAGTTTCTGATTATTGGTTGTTTTCACTCAGGGGGTGTCTCGGTGATGTCCTCAAGATTCTAAGAATCAGTGGGTAAAGGCTCTAGGCGACATAGCTCAAAATCATCCAAAATGGTACAGATGAATTCACAGTTTGTGAACTAAATCTATCAAATTCTCACTATTCTCCGTATACTGATTCTTCTTCGGTATATTTCCTCTTATTATGTAGCTCCTTGAAGTTTTGTGTCTCTAGCTTTGTGTGCTAAATGGAGAGTGGTGGCTTTAACTTATGCACTACGTAAGTGCAAAGTTCGGCATTGAAATCTCAGTCAGTTTTAGTCAGCCTAGGATGCTTGAAATAGATCCCCTCAGAATTACCCCACATTCATTTGAAGGTCACTAAGTGGTATACAGTAGATACATATTGAATGTGTGCATATGAAGCAGTGGGGGTGGGTGGGAACAAGGGTGTAAAGGAAGGTTAAGGTGCTTAGGAGAAAAACTCCGAAAGTGGTAGCGGGTGCGAAATGTCATTTCAAGTTGAGTCTTGCTGGTAATATTTGTTCGTTGAAAACTATCAACTTTATTGTTCTTAACTGATTCGGCTCCCTCGATTGAGTCATATTGGGTGCACTGATGATGAGCTCGGCTCCAATCAAGCGAAACGGCCATCCGGTGTTTATATCACCTCGATTCGGCTAGCATGCATTACGATTTGATACACAACTACTCATTTCAATCAATCAATAGTCTACAGTTTTGTACTTTTTCCTGCATTGGTTGAAACATGACAAGCGTCTTGTAGTATGTAGTTATCAAAAGCATGATGAACTGGTAGCTAGAGATTGTAAATGGTCAAACTCCAAATACATTGTATTCTTGACCTAAAATGAAGTGAATATCATCCTTTTCCTGTGTATATTGGCTTAATGATATCTTCTTGCTCTTGGAAGTATGGGTCATTGGCTTAACCACTCAACTTTCAGTTAATGGTGAACAATATTGAGCTTGGGTGCAGTGTTAGATATCAAAAATAAGCCACTCGGTTAAGTGAAGCTGTCAACTGAGGTAGCTGGGACACGCATGCCGAATCTTCGTCGGGCAATATTAGTTGACATAGGATTAAGTTGGGAAAGGATTTTAAGTTGTCAAGTTAAAACTTAGCATAAATCCATGAAATATTTATTGATTTCAGGATTTCATCATGAGCTGACATTAGTTAGAGAACCATTGGTATACGAGCTCGCCTTGTAACCGGAAGGTCCTGGATTCGAATCCCGGTGGGTGCGTACTGCTGAAGAGTCCCAAACTAGGACGGAACAGCTGTCCAGTACTCCCAGGTTTTCCAATGGTTCTCTAACTAATGTCAGCTCATGATGAAATCCTGAAATCAATCAAATCCCTACAAACCAACACTTAAATATTTATTGGTTTGAGCAACGTAGAGTTCGAGTCTCCAGGCTATTAATAATCAGTGATTGTAGATTATTGGTGATGTGGCTTTGAATCGTCCTCAGTGGCGCGGATGCAGTGACTAAATGTAATCTCACAGATCGATTAAGTCCTCATTTTTTCCCATGTCACTATTCTATCGCACGTATATTTCTGCTCATTATTGTTATTCCGAATTTCCGTTTTTCTCTTCTCCACCTCTGTGCGCTATTTCGAGTTTGGCCACTTGAATTGCTGCATTTTTGTGCTAAGTTCTAGTCTGAAACTCGGTCAGTCAATCAATTATGGGTCCACAGTTCGAACACCGCTCCACCTAGTTCAACCGGGAGAACTGCATATTATTACTATCCCTCACACAACAAGAATGGCACACAGCCAGTTATATGGAAAAAAATTGTTCTAGGTAATTGACTCGTCTCTAGCTAACTAATGTTTGTTCCTTGCAATCTTAAAAATTATAAAAATAGTTTAAATCGCTCTCCTGTTTGTGACACGTTCAAATTACTTTGTTGAACTGTTGATTTTTTTTATAATTTACTAGTTAACATTTTGTAAACTCTCCCAATGAATCCAAATAATGAGTGTTCCTTTCACAGTTGTTTCAAAAAATTCTGCTATCCTTATTAGATGTTAACAAACTGATAGAAAAGTGTACACTTTCCAGCATATGGCATAATAAGATGCAACACTATACATACATAAATCGATTTAGCGCAAACATTTCTACGATGTTTGTATGACATAAAATCAATAGCCATCGATAGTGCATTTTATATAGGCTTGAAATACATTCGGCTGTCCATGTTCATAATATACACTTAACATTTATTATTACTGTTATCATTATTACTATTATTAAAAATATGTTTGCTTTAAAATCAATGCTAGACTGTCAATATTTATTTATGTTTATGTGTATATAGAGAAGAGTTCATTAGCTATCTGGCAAAATAAAATTGACTGTTTCTTTTTCTGTGTAATTTGAAAACGTGTCTACAACTTACTGTTTTTCTAAAAACATTTTGGTTAAACTCAGTGTCGGTGTGAATAAAATGCGGATAACATCTAGTTATTTACGTTATGATTAGTGTACAAGTTGAGTATTACATAACCCCATAGGTGGGAGGGGGAGGTTTGCAATTGTTGTTTAAGTTCCTTCCACTGCTAACGCTCACTGGTTAATTTACTGTGATTGATTTCCTAAAGAAATTAGGAATGTTTGGTTTAAACCAGAATAAATTTGTTCGCCTTATTGTCTTCTTCATTCTGTGCATTTTCCGGTCTTTGTTAATTTCTCTTTACTCTGTACATCATTTTTATTTATACACACAGTCTTGTGTCCATTTTCCCCTTCTACAGTGTTGTGTAGGGCTGTTGTTCATTGGTCTAGGTGCTTGACATCCAAACAACCAGTGAGCGGTCATGGGTTCGAACCATACTTCACCCAACCAAGTTTTAGGTAACAGCTAGGTAGTATCACTAGTCCCCCTCCCCCCACACACAGTTGTGCAGTTTACCATCAAATATGCATGGAACTGTAAATGGTTGTTGACTAACATTTCACTTTTTTAAAAAACATTAACACTTGCGGAAAATGTTATTTGGAAAATCACCTGTATGTCCATGCACTTGGCACATTGAGCCATACTTACTAAGTATGCATGTGTCTGAGGGTTAATGATATGACTTAATTCCCTAAACTCCACTGGGTGCAGTTGGGTTCGAACTCACAACCTCAATGGTTAGAAGTCGAGTGCCTGCACCAATAAGTCGTTCACAGTCTCAACTACAACATTGCAAAATGTGCGAATTCGAGCTACTTCATTTTTATGTCAAGTTCCACATTGATGGTTGTGTTTGTAGTGATGAGAATAAGTTCCGGCTTTATTACATCACATTTCATTGATTGATTATTGATTTTGTTCCTTTTTTAAAAAAAAACAATAAGAAAAATGAAAAACAATACTCATCTGCCAATGTTAACGGAAATAGTTTATGTGCATATGTACATGCCTGGGTGTAGATGCATAGTATCTCAGTAAAAGAATCAGTGTTTTCTTCGAGAAAAATAAGATTCATGTTTATCTGTATGCTTTATAATGTTTACCATGAACTATAAGTTGTCTTTAAAATATTTTCTAATCAATGAAAGAAATAATTATGTGTATGTTTGTGTATGCTGCATCGAATCAGACTTATGTAATATTTTGAAATTTAATCCGGTTTCTCTTTATTTTTATTCCATACAATTTTGGCTTTGGTTTTCTTCGTAAAATGCATGTCATCTCTTACTTGTGTGTTTCTGATGAGAAATGATCTGATTAAATACGATCAGTTATCCTACCGCTGCTGTGCGTCGGTGGTTCACTGATAGAGAATGGTCGTCAATCACGGCGCAAATGATCCGGGGTTCGATTCTCTGTCGACACCCTCCTAAACATCGTCTAGTTTACTTAGCCGATAGTAAATCTGAGAAAGAGGGAAAGTTTGGCTTGGGGCTAGCAACCTCACCTTGTAAGAAAACAACATGGCTTCTGAAATTTCAAGGCTACAAACCTTGAAACCCCGTGTTCTAATCGGAATACAAAGGAATAAAGTAAAAACTATGCTACATCAATCAAATGTTTATCTCTTCATGATAAGCATAACTAATCGCTTTAGTGAATTTAATGGATAGTTTTTGATTTTCCTCATTCTCATAATTAATTGTTTTGCTCTGAATGAATTAGCAGTCAACAGTCAACTAACTACTCTGTGTTGACTGGCTATTGTGGTGTGAGGCATATTTGCCAGAATAGAATTTGGACTCTGTAGTAGAGTAATAATAATAATAATAATAATAATAATAATAATTTACTTTATTCCAAAAACAGTACTTGTGATACAGAATGGAATTTTCAGCATTAATCACAGTATCGCATCTAATTTCCTCAAATTATAAATAAAAATCACACAGAAAATTTTCCGCATTTACAATAGAGGTAGTGTCAAAAACGTGCAGCATATAAAATGGAAATAACAATAATAATGATAACAGCTAGGGTAATAATAATAAGAATACAAGTGAAAATTACCGTTGGCTTGTGTCACACAGTATTGGCAATGTGGTATAGAAATCCTAACATGTTCCATCTTGGGATAAATTTTATTTGATGAAACAAACAAACAGTGATACAGTATAGTACGATTTACTTATGACTTTACGAGTAAAATGTATTGCTCATAAGCAGTTGCGTATAATGAATATGAAGGTGCCCGTGTAGCCTCTTTCGGATTCTGTTTATATAGACCTATTATTTCTGATACTTCGATTTTATGGGTGATAATAGTTTCCATATCTCTGGTATTGGTATTGCATCACTCCTATTACGAGTGTTTGGTGTAAATTCTATTAACAGAAACTTAGTGATCAACTTATCCTTCCACTAACTGTATTACTTTTTTAGAGCAGTAGCTCTGTCCCTCACTCTGATGTCTGGTTATGTGTTAGCGCATGCCTGTTTACTTCTAGAGTTATTCTTGACGTTTTCACTAAAAATGGTGGACTAGTTAGTAAGGGTCAGTTTACACATTTTTATTCACTGCATCGCTTAGACTCAGTTGTTGAAAACATGATTTAAAAGTCAGACTATGAACCACGCTTATCGTAAATGGTTCATGATGCTAGTGATTGCACATGCTTGTGTAGGTGGATCTGGGACTCGAACCCATGACCAATTGGTCAGAGGCTGCGCCTTGGCCGATAAGCCGCATCTCTACCCATTCAGTGGTAATGTTGCTGTCCTATGTATGCTTGCAACGCTTCCTTACTACATCTTAAAACATCGCAGTTTTGACGCCCCCCTCCTCCCCGTGAAAACGTAGAAGTGAACTGTTAAGTTTCTTGCTGGCTGTTGTTTCGTTTGCTTGCTGAAAATTCAGTTATTCGGGCTCATACCTCTATGCAAGTAGACATTTATAATGAAAGTTACTAAGTAATGTGATTGACTGAAAACCACTTCCAATGACAAAACAAATGAAGTATCCACTTATTTTGCTGTTTACCAGTTGGCTTTAACATTTTACAATACTAAGCATGCAACTTTTTCTAGTTACTGAAACTGAGATCCAACATAGAACTGTGCTCTAAGGTTATGCAGAAATCCAATTTGTCACAATTCATAAAAGCAGATATAAAGGACAGTCAAAAAATAGGAAAGTAATGCTAAGGAAATATAATAATAAGTGGAAATTTACGAGGGGAAGAATAGTGACGTATTGAATAAAAGGGATTTAATTGATCCTGACGGTCATAATGATGGAGTAGATCTGCGTCACTGGCAACAATTTTAAATCATTTCACCACCAATAGTCTCTAGGTATTGATTCTTAGCGTCGCGAGGACCTCATTAAGGCAGTCTACACCTCTCTGTATATCTGGAATCAACAGTCAAAGACTTCTTTATACTTTTTCTATTTTCAAATTCTCTCTTCCCTTACTGATTTTTCTTTGCACTACTGTTTTATAATCTGTTAAATTCCTTTAATCGAAGTTTAACAAAACGAATAAATGAACACAGCTGAGTTAATATGATTAGCGCAAGTGCACTTTAGGAGAATAGAACATAATCAAGAGACACGAATGTACCATACCAGCGAAATGTACAAAGTGGAGCTTGAAAAATGAAAAAATAGACTGGGTTTTGTACATTCACACTAAATTCATCGATTAAATCTGACTTGATCTGCAACATTCTTCTGTATAGTGTCTATTGTTATTGTTATTCCTCTGAGTTCCTAGTGGAACATACGACTTCAGCAGCACATGTCTATTGCAATCTGTTCCCTGTCGTCTGTTTCAGCTGGTTCCATAATTGCCCACAAGAATTCATTTCCTCTTCACACAATCTCTTACATACCATCCTCGGTTCCATGTCTAACTCATCGTTTTCCATTTAGGCTACACTCGAGGGATTATCAGCTGCGTGATTTCACTCCATGGTCTCCTCAGCGTATGTCTGATCTATCTCCGTTTCCTTCTGCATATTTATCAAGTAATAGGTTCTTGGTTAACTGCTTACCAGAGTCCCCTTATTATTCATTCTTTTTGGCTATCTGATCAGTGGTGATTCGTGCTTATTGTTTTGATATGATATGATAACAAATTAGAGGAAATACAGCAGATCAATAGTTATATATATATATATATATATATATATATATATATATAGATCAGCAAAAGTGATGATATGGTTTAATAATTCACACAATTAACACTTAACTTTTAAGGTAGAGAAAAAGAGACAGTAACTGGGGGATTTGCATAACTGTCATTTAATAATGTTTCATTCGGATTGATAGTAGCCAATAGTAGAATTTAGGATACGCGTTTTCCTCCTGTTTTGGTATCCACCTGTAGGTGATTGTGTTTCCACAGACACTCAATCTCAGCACACATTGTTTCAAATATCACAACTTCGTATCTTAAACAAATGAACTACACTTACTGTACCGACTAGGTTGAACCCCGTCGAAAGTTGTCTGAATAAGACCGATGCACTTTCCAGTGTTCTTTTCCAGGGATTTGGTTGATTTAAACACCGATATGAACTGACTTCAGTTAGTGAACCATTAAAAACCATCAGTGAGTTTCGTGTTTTTTTGGAAGCACCCACCAACCTTCAGGTTAACAATGCGAGCTCGTAAACCATTTAGCTACTGAAAGAGATTCCAATAGCCAGCCAATCAGTTTTGCCCACTCCTTTTTCATAGCATTATAGACTAGAGAAATATTAGAACTTGTACAACTGTTAAATATGTATCATAAGATAAATAGACGTTTCCATGGTATTCATTGTTAATCATTCAATGCACTTGTATTTTGAGTAATCAGTGATTTATGATAAGTGAAAAGAGTTTTACGGCAAGATTAAAGTGATTACAGAAGGTAACTATCAAAGTGCTCTATAATTTCCGATAATTGGAGTAACAGAATTTGTGAAAGGCTAGTTCTCCTTAACCATGGATGATGTTTACGTTCTATCTCCAGTATTAAGTGGGATAACATGGTGAATAACATTGATGTCAGGTGTTTAGTGGTGAAGGGAAATAATTCGATTAGGTTGTGGAGCTACATCAGTTGAGATGGCCAGCACGCATGTTGCGCATGCTGAGACACTACCTTTTTCATCAAGGAATACTAGTTGACAGAATTAGCTTGGAGAACAGTTAGGGGTAGTCAAACTAAAATCTAGCGTTATTCCATGAAATATTTGACTGCTGATTTGAGCCACGAAGGAAGTTAAAGATTACCTAGTTGTAGTCCTTAGGAGACTATTGGTGGTTTTGCTCATAATCTGTCTCAGTGTCAGATGCTTTCACTCCCAGGTACATTAAATCCTCATGTTTCTGCATGTTCTTATGCTTTCTCCAATACATTTATGCTAATGTAAGATGCTGCTACAGGACTGGACTACGTCAACTACTAGCTTAGTGATAGGGAGTGAAGTGATAGAACATGTTGACCACTTCACCTATTTGGGAAGTTGTATTAGCACCAACGGACTGATTAGTGATGAAATCTCAGCACGGATCCGAAAAGCTCGAGCTGCTTTCGCTGACTTACACTATCTCTGGCGTAGGCGTGACATCCGGCCATCAACCAAGGGACGTGTGTACTGCTCAGCAGTTCGCTCCGTCCTTCTCTATGGCTCTGAAACATGGCCAATACGAGTTGAAGACATGAAAAGGTTGACTGCTTTCGATCATAGATGTCTGCGATCTCTGTCTCACGTTAGGTGGTTTAATAAGGTAAGTAATGTTGACGTTAGGCGTAGAGTGTTGGGCAAAGAGGGAAAATCAATCGACGAAGCTATGAAGTTACATAGACTGAGATGGCTAGGTCACGTGCTGCGCATGCCTAACCATCGCCTCCCTCGACGGGCATTACTAGCTGAAATAGGTGCAGGTTGGTAAAGAGTAAGTGGTGGCCAAAAAAACATGGCATCAATCCATGAAATCCTTGACAGTTAGGGAGGGAGGGAGATGAAGACTTCCGGGTTGGGGCCATCGGGACTCTAGGAATCAATGGCTGGAGACAATAGGTGACATGGCTCAAAATCGTTGTCAATGGCGCAGATGTATTCAGTCTCTGTAATCTTTCATATTCCTTTCTACCATTACCCATTCTGTTTCACTCTTATACTTGTCAGACTGTATTGATTCTCTTCACTCATCTTCTTGTCTACCTTTGTGTGGTATTTGGAACGTGGCAACTCGAACTGCTGCACTTCGGTGCCAAGTTCTATGTTGAATCCAGACAGAGAGAATTATTGCTCTATTGGATTTTTCTGTTTTCTCTATCTTTGTGTGTTATACGAAGTGTGATGACTTCAGGTGCTACAACTTCTATAGAAAGTTCTACGTTAAAACTCAGTTAATCAGGAAACATTTGCCCTTATTCAATTAGCTTTTCATAATATTACTGATTCACCCGACGTTCTAGTTGTATAACTTCAGTATTTCAAACTATCTACACAGATATATGCTATCAGGCGAATTTTGCGTACTCCAAGTTGGTTATGTAGAAAATTGTTGATTTGTGCGTTTAGTATCTGTTAGGCGGCCGAAATCGACTGTTGGAGATGATATCTCTTATGGTTTAGAATCATTGACAGTGGTATAAATGCACTCGTATTCCATCTTCATTAAGGAATTTTGTGCAGTCTGCTTTGCTGTAATTTCCGTCTTTTCTAAAGTGTTTCTATTACTTTCGATACCACTTATTGTCATTTCTTCGGTACTTACTTAATTTGAGGAAAATATGACAGGAGTCCGTTAAACCTTTTAGATGGTTGATTTGAACTAACTAAAGAGGTGTAGACTGTCTGGCGGGTGTTCCTAGAATGCTAACAGTCATGTAACAAAATTCTTGGCAATAGCGTAGATGTATTCAGTCACTGCCGTTATCGATGCGCCGAAGTTCCTTGCTTGTTTTCATTTAATTATTCTCTTTCTCGTACGTCATCGTACAATGTAGTTTCACTGCATTTCTTTTCCCCACTATTTTCTGTGCTTCTTCGATGTTAAATTTCTCAACGGCTAAAATAGTCATTTCATGATTAATGCATTGTTGGTTATCAGTTAGTAGAAACGGAATATTACCCAACAAGTAGTTGCGATTCCACGCAGCTACACATATTGTGTGAGGGCTAGTGGTACTACCTGGTTGTTCAAACATCAGTAGGTGGAGGGAGTTCGAACTCGTGGCCACCTACTGGTTGGAAGTTGAGCACCTAGACCAATGAGCCACAGCTCCACTCATTTATTCAGAACTCAGTTGCCTGGGACAAATTCCCTATGCACCACGCCATAAGCTACGCTTTTTGCATGAAATTTGATGATGCTATCAAAGTTTAGTTGAATTTAAATCCAAGGAGTTATTGTCCAGAAACGAACTCAAGAAAGATTGTTGAGTCTCTCTCCCGTCTCAGGGCTGCAAGACAGTTGTTTTTAGAGTTATGGGATACAGACTTGTGAAGTATTTCGAGTGGGGAGACAAATACATGTTAACTGTGAAGGTAATCCGTCAACTGTCTAGTTCATTATGCGGTGATGTAAGACAGGAAAACACATAGTTCTAATAAATTCATTTATCCAATTTTCATTCTCTTATGAGCTTTAATCCGTTTTTATCTATCTTAGTCTGAGTAGCTAATTAGTAGCATTAATATTTGACGTAGTTAGAAGTATGACTCGTGAAGTAGTGTAGCACATCACCATTTCACACCTTCTTCTACAGCTCTTTCGAGCTGGCTGCACAATTACCCATACGCTTTCATTTCCTCGTATGGTCTCCTGCATGGCATACTCGAACCCACGCCCAACTCGTCTTTCCACTCGAGAACTTGGCTCATGATGTCACTTGAATGTCTCTTGAAAGTATTTCCAATCCATCTCCATTTCCTTCTACATGTAATTGGGCAGTACGTTCTTCATTGTAACCCTCTCACCTTTTAGTTGAATCATGTCTTGGCGTTTGGGGGACTGGAATAGATTGTTGAACCTCCAGTTAACAATTTTGAGAGTTCACTTCCATTTCACCTGTTGTCACAGACGCTCAGCACTTATATACCATGTTCTCTCATTTCTTTTGCGATTTGAGCATCCTCTTTAGCCAGCCTCAAACAGTGTGCAGGCAGCAGGTGTCTCTAGGCTTAGTTTTGCTTGCATAGAAAAAAGTTACGAATCGGCTGCCTTGCGGAAGGCTTTCACCAGCCGACATCATTTCGTCTCTCCGATCTCAGCTACGAATAATTTGTTTTCTTATTTTTTTCTGTACTTTGAAGTTTCCGTAGCGACTGGATTAATTTTTTGGGATAGGGTAGCTAACTGCATGTCCAACCTTCGTACTCTTTCATGGCTTAAGGCAGGCTGGTGAACTTGGAGAGGTTATACGAATATATATATATATATATATATAATTAAATATCGAATGTATTACGCCTCATTTACTTCTTATTTCTGTTATTTTTTTCAGGGTCGAAATTTAGCGGATTTACGACGTAGTATGTCACGTGGTCTGTTCTCTACCTCTACAACAATACGTTTAAGTTTACAAATTTTGAACGCTATTGAGGCTATTCATGAGGCTGGTTTTCTACATCGTGATATTAAACCATCGAATTTTGCTGTGGGTAGACTACCGACAAATTGTCGTACAATATATATGCTAGATTTCGGATTAGCACGTCAGTATACAACCCCCAAAGGTGATGTACGACCTGCACGTCCAGTCGCTGGATTCCGTGGGACAGTACGCTATGCATCACGTAATGCTCATATGAATCGTGAAATGGGTCGACATGATGACTTATGGTCAATGTTTTATATGCTTGTTGAATTTGCATCAGGTCAATTACCATGGCGTAGAATTAAAGATAAAGAGCAGGTCAGCCAACTGTTATATTTTCTCTCTTTCTCTCAGGAATTAAATAATATTTTGCATTTTTATGTTGAGTTATTTTTTGCATATTACTTGACCAATCTTTATCACATTGAGAAATGAATCGATATTCATTCACATGTGTGTGTGTGTGAGTGAGTGTATAACCGTTTGTACGTCAAACAGAAACCATTGGTGACTTATTAGTAGTAGTCATGTGTGTAATCACTAAAAGTTGGTTTCGGTAATCTATTTCTTTTGATTTGCTGGTTTGTTTATTTAACTTTGTATATACCGGCTTGAATCGCTCTCCATCTACTTCAGCCTTGGCAACTCGATAGTATCATTAACCTTCACACACTGGGCGTGGTTACCTTATAGCCTCGAACATCAAAAACACCTACTCCGGGAACTGATATTAAACAACAGTTGAGGCAGTAAAACACGAGTTACCTGTGTTGCATTGGGCCTGTAGTATTGTATTAGCTATAGAATAGAGGAGATTATATGAAGAGAAGGGGATGAAAGTTTATGGCCAGTCGTGTAGTGTCAGCCTAGAAGATTGCAAAGAGCAGACTGAAGTGTGGCGCTGAAGTTCTATGTTCCGCTCGAAACCCAAGAGGGTAATAGTAATTGAACGTTAAGTCATAATGTGTTGCGTGAGATTGGAAATCTATCCTACCTACTGTTCCCTGTGTGACTGGTTATTCTGTATTAAGTCTACACACAGAATATGCTTCATTCATTAATTACTACATAAGAATATCTGTATAAGTTCGATTAAGGTGTATTATTTATTATTACATATTGATCTGTGCATCCACTGGTGTATATTGTGTGTGTGTGTGTGCGTTAATTACCTACACTTTACTTACACATTATTCTAAGGTATAATAACCTAAATAACAATATATCCTTTTTCTGTTACGTGTATAATCGATGCATCGACATATGATCAGCATTATTCAGCTGATGCATTTCAGTGTAAATTAAATGCCTGTAGGGAAATTATTTGAACAATATCACTACGAATGGAAAAGATTACTAACTACTGTATCAAATAGTCTGATTTGCATGTATCATTCGAGAAATTAACCAGTGGCACTGTTTCTGTCAAACAACTCGTCTAGATTTTGGATTAAGGTTTTAGGTGTTCGCCTCCCAACCAATAGGGTCACGGGTTCGAACTCTACAGCCAGGTAGTATCTCTAGTCATCACATAATAGGTGTCTGGCTTGTTGCCAACTGCATGGCATGAAATTCTAAGTGGTTGTTAAGTAACATTTCATTTATTTTCATTTTATTCGATAAAGTCAGTAGCATAGACTATTCTCTGTTTGTTTTTAAAAATCATGTATCATTATTTTTCTTAGAATTTTTAGTTATTTTTTCTTCCATCACATCATTTTAGGTTGGTCAGATTAAAAACAATTTCAATCATGTCACATTAACACGTTGTCTTCCAAGTGAATATCGTACATTCCTCGAACATATTGAAGCATGTACATATCCAGATCGACCAGATTATGCCATGCTACGTGGTCTTATAAAACAATCTATGACTCGTCGAGATGTTCATGAATCTGATCCGTTTGATTGGGAACAACCATTAACCATAGAAGAAAGTGGTCAACAGCCTAATTCAACTGCTGCACCATCAACTCCTGGACCTGGACTAAACGATCAACAAGGTAGTCGCCATATGGGTGTAGGATACACAGGCTCTGCGACAGCTGGCAATGCTCAACATACAGGTTTTGCTGATAGAAAAACTCATGCAACACAACAACTTATCTCAAGTCATCGTCAACATCATCGTAATGGCACTCTAGGTCAGATTCAACGTGGTGTAGACACTGTAGGCTTGGGTACCGGTGTTAGTGTTGTTGGAGGTAATTTGGCGAGTAGTATGAATGAGTCTTTACAAGATGGTATTCCTCCAGTTGTCAATGGAAGAACTATGTCAACTGATTTCATCGCTGGTGGAGAAAGCCTAGGTCATAATGATAAACGTCTTTCTCCACTCCCACCTGCAACTACACCTGGAGCGGTTGGTGAATTCCGTAATCATGACGCCGGTAAACTGGCTACAGCTGCCACTGCTGAAGATTGTATAGACTGTACCAATAAGGGGACAAATGATACTGATGGTGCTATACGTTTAACTCATAAGGTACCTGGTTATTCGACAACTGGTCATAATATTGACGAATTAAAGCGCAGTAGTAGACGTGTAAATTCTACAATAGGTTCATCTGTTGCCGGTGTAAATCATCGTCCTTCATCAAAACGTCATAATGGATCATCTGTAGTAGTCAATAATAATAAGAGTGTAACAGAAGCTGGTATGTCTCATCAGCATCCTCATCATAATTCTGTATCAAAAGTCAGTGGTGAGAATTTACACGATTCTGTACAACATTACACTGGGAATCAACGTAAAAATGATAATTCTACTGAGCATAGACCATCGCGTCTGCCTATTCTAACGCCTGTTAGACAAAGTCATCGTGATCAACATTCTAGTGGTGGTGTAATTTTAGACACACAGAATAGTGCTTCTGTTGTTGCACCAACACATCAAATTTCTTCGAATACACGTTCTTATGCAGCTTCACCTAGAGGTGGAGGAGGTCATAGTTCAATCGGAGGTGGCAATGATATAAGCATTCTAACTGGGAATTGTGGTTGTCCTGTAGATCAGAGTCAAGCAAGTATGGCTCAAATGACTAATGCTATAGCAATTAGTACAATTGGTGGACGTTTTACATCTGGTTCAGTGTCTCGTTTAAATCGTCTGAATAGTTATGCAGCCGGTTCAATGACTCAGTTAGCTGGTTTAGGTTTGTCTAGTCAAGATTTAGTTGATATTGACGGGGATGTCAACACTGGGGGTTGTAATGGTGAAGGAGGTTTAGGTGAAACAGGGAATGTTGAACAGCATTTACCATTGGATTCGTCAAATATTGAATCACCGAATGAATTGGTGATGGATAAGAAATCGGTTGAAAATAATGAAGTCAAATGTTCTACAAGTCCATCTGCTGCCGTTGCTTTTACTGCTGCCTCAAATACTAATCCTATCGTCTCTAGTCAGCATCAGGATAATAATTCAGATATTGGTGATTCAGAAGTTAAACTTGTGCAGAATGTTTCATCGAATCATGTCACCGTTACAACAACAACTACGACTACGACAAATTCACAGGTCAATAATAAATCTTTAACGAACACTGGAGATGTAATCATTGTCAGTAATTCTTTGAATACCAATGGTGGAAAGGCTATAATGAATAATGGGAAATCCTTATCAACAAGTAACTTGAGAAAGTCAAATCTAAAATCATCAAAGTTAACCGGTCGTTTTACTATGACGCCATCTATATCATCTGGACGTCGTACAAAATTGACAAAATCTAGCCTAGATGAACCGTTTTACCAACGACCAGCTACTGAAGGATTGAGACGATTCTCTGTAGACAATATGACGATGATGATGACGAGTAGTCACAATGATGAAAAGCACTCTTCAAAAGTAGTGGATTTTGATGACGATGCTGATGATAGTCCAAGCTTGCTTCGACGATCTCTAGTCAATGGTGGATGTAAACCAGTGCCTATACCACGTCAACGACCACATTTAACGACATCATCATGGCGACAACAGCATACACGTAGTCCAAGTGTCAATGGTGCATATTCAGACAATAAAATCAATTCATCCGATACTAATTCCTTACGTCAATCACAAAACATATGTGATGATAATATAAATGGTAATCATGAAAGTAAACTTCTATCGTCAAATCAACAAAAAACTCTCCTGTCTAATCGTTTATCAAATTCTACTTCTGTGACGAGTACAAATCGACTTAACAGTAGTGTAAATACTGGTGCCTCTGGTGTTGGTGGTAGTGATAGTGGTCAACAGAATCTTGCAAATCATCAAATCAATTGTCATCGTTTATATAATACTAATCGTAGTCGTAATACATGGAGTAATAGTAATAGCCATATTCGAAGTAATGGAAATGGTAATTGTAATAGTAGTAGTAGTAGTGTGGTTGCAAGTAATAACGGTAGCATTAAATCACGCAATATAAATAATATTGGGCAATCGATAATGAATGGCAGTATTGGCGGAGGTTACAATCGATCCCGTAGTTACTGGATTAATCGTGGTCTAACTGAACTTCAAGAGAACAATAACAATATCAATCATAATCTGTCGTATGAAGATTGTGTCTTTGAACCACGTCCATCTAGTGATTTAAATGGGAATATGATAAGTAATCGTCGATTTCGGCGTACATTCATTCATACTCTATTGCCTAATTCATCATGTACGCAACAACCACCGCCCCAACTTCAGCAGTCAACCCGATCAGCACAGGCACCGGTATCACAACCATCACCATGTGATAATGATGAATCATCTAGTGATATTGATTCGGATGAAAAACAACCAATAATTGTGAATGGTAATCATGTATGCCATGCTACGAGTAATAATAATTATTCAAAGGAGTCATTATTGTCACGTCATTTACCGATTCATGGTAGTAGTGGAATCGAGAACTATCCATGTATTTCTATTAGCAGTGACAAAAAGAAAAATAAGAAATGTAGAGAGATTATTATTCATCCTGTATTGGAACAGAAACAAATCAATAGAATTCATAAACCTACTGATGAATTATCCTCTATCGATGATCATTATGATGCCGATCATGACGAAGTGTCCAGTTCTAATTCATCGACTACATCCTATAATATTATACAATCCAATAATGGTGTGTCAAACAATAATAGTAATAATAAAAATGTTTCTAAAGATTCACCTGGCACATTCAATAATAACAATACTAGTTCTTCTTCGCCATTAGTTGTATTCGTTCCACGACCATCAACAAACCCAGCACTGTGCACAAATAGTGCAGCAATGGCACGTCGAAGACGTTATAGAACACCATCAGAAGTTCCAAGTAGTATACATTCTAGACTATCGATGCTACGAACAGATTCGCGATTGGATGAAAATTATAATAGTAATAATAATTATGAAAGGTTACCAATTGATTTTCATCAGAAATTAAAATTTACCTCAAATGATGACTTTTTACCAAAAACACTGCAATCTTCAGACTTATCGGAGAGAAATCGACTGCCATGGTCAAATCATCAGCAACACCACCACCAACAAAGACAACAGTTAACTAATCCAACTACACCTTGAATGATACATGATATTCCCATCCAAAAATGTGAGAATGTCTTGCGGACCATCCATCTGTGTGTGTGTGTGTGACCATTATTTGTGCTGTGTCTGTGAATGTAATTCAGATTTCGAGCATTTATATAGTGTTTTGTATTACTGTTTTATTTCGATTGAAAACAAACGTGTATACATTGGGCGGAGGTTGACTTATGAATTTAAAATTGTATATACATATATTAATCCCCATATGCATGTTTGATGCTAAACAGTTATATATATATATATATATATATATATATATTATTGTGCCAAATTCACCTTGTTTCATATATAGATAACACCCATTACACACTCATAGAAGCAGAAGCTATGCTCCATCATCCTCTTCCATATGGTGTGTGTATTTCATCAATGTCTTCCTCCTTTTTCTTCTTTGTTCTTGAAAATTCAAACGATCTTTCTTTTCTAATATCTGCTAAAACATGTAAACACACACACACAAAGTGCTAGTTGACTAACTTGATTTTTCCCCGCCTCCTCCCCGCCTACTCTTGTTCTACTCACAGCAAAAGAGTATCTGTTCTTTTTGTCTATCAGGACAATCCTTATATATATATATATATATATATATATATATATAATACATATGCCAAGAGTCTTTCTTACTTTCACACAATGGATTTTTGATGTAATACAACAACTCGACTGAAAGGAAAAAAGATGCATAAATGCGTTCTCTAGTGTTTCTTTGACCTAGCCTTCTTTTCGTGTTGTTTTCTATATGACTTTATCTGTATATCATGTCAGTCACCTTTTCTCTCTCCATGTGTGTGTATCGGTGTTATATATATATGATCTGTTAAATAGGTGTACATTGTTGCGTGAATTCCTCGAGCTGCTGTGTCCCTCTCTGTATTGACAACTAGCCTATTCTTAATTATTATAATAATTATTCTCTCTCTTCATGTAAAAAGTTAATCCCCTGGTATTTTGTTAACTTATTGTTAATTTGAAATGCCAACACTATCACACACACACATACACACCTGGAAGACACTAACTGCAATTGACGATGCTGATCTCTGAACCATCTAGTATGCATATATATCCATGTTGTGTATTAACACAGATACCTTGTTTTTGTATTTAGTACAAAGTTGCCAGACTAATTGGCTTATTGAATAAGAACAAGCATATGTGAATCAGACAATAAATAGTAATAATAATAATAATGCTGCAACAACATTATTTCTTTCCTTGCGCACACTACACTAGACGACACAACTTTTGAAATAGTGCATTACATATTTTTCTATTGTGTTATTACTACTAGATATTTGTGCGTGTGTGAGTTTGTGTCAATAGGCATTCACAACGTTCTTTCTCTAACTTCTTCCTCTTCCAACTTTAGATATTATATATATACACTTATAGATGATAGCACTTTAATTTCTTTTATTATAAACACAAATATATATTCATAAATATATCTGTGTCTAGAAATAAATTTCTCTTTTCAAAACTTTCTGTTTTTGTTTTGCTACTGATTTCCTCATTTCATTTACGCATCATCATCACTATTAGTATGATGAGTGTGTATGTCTGCTCTGTAGGTGCGACTATACTTTCGATTATTCTTATTACTTTTATGTGATGAACTGCTTTTCTTTTTTAAGACTTGTTATTCGTCATTGGGCTGTATACACTATTTCGATTTTCTACCTGTCTACAATTAAAGTGTATTCATCAAATTTCCGAAAAGCAAACTAGAGCATAGAACATATTTTATCTTGTGATTGATTATGATTAATTATTACTACTGGACCACTACTCTGTGTGATTACTACTCGTGGATATTTGATTTATTCACTGAATAAATAGAATTGCTTCTTCCTTTCCCTCTTGACATCCAAATTTTTTCTGTATGGTCGTGGTGTGCATCTGTACATCTCAATTTCTTAAAGACTAATCACAATGATATATAAGGAATACCCCCACCCTCTTTTTCAGTTTTTTCGTTTTACAGTCAGGGATTTAAGTATTTGATGAATGTGAATTGTAGTCATAGAGATACTTACTACTTGGACAGACTTTGATTTCTTTTAAAAAAAGAATTTTGTTTTTTCTTTAGATTTTTCAGTCATCCATGCATTCATTGACTCACTCACTCACTCAGATGGTTGTTGGCCTTTTACACACACACACAAAAGCGTGCACCTATTCCCTTATGATTGCTTGATTTCATTATATCCATACACTGCCACTTCTTCAAGTCAGCCAGAGAGAGCTATATATATATATGTATCTTGAGTAGAGCACGATACTGATTGTTCTTTATTATTACTGACCCCATTACTATTTTTTTATTTTCTCCCAAAAAATTGCAATTTTTATTCATTTATTTATTTAAAATTCATTCACAGTATAGTCTTGTACCAATGTTTTGCGTGAAGGATTTGTTTTTTCCTGACGGTCAGATATAATATTACATAGTACTCTTTTAAATATAACTACAAACCCTGCTATGAATGCATAGCTACATATATTATTATTCTAAATCGATCCACTTTCTTTTCTTCTGTAATCTCTCTGTGTGTATATCCGTATCCGTGTGTACATAGGATTAGTTTGTGTGTGTGTGTGTATGTGTGTGTACATACAGCCTGCGAGTGATGAAAATTAAATCATTCGTACCCTTTCACAATACAAATGGGTCAATAAACTTTTTCTTTGATTATTACAGTGATTGTTTTGTTTTTGTGTTATTGTTGTTGATTGTTCAATAAGAATTAATTTCACTACCTATCAGTAATTCATTGACTGAAGTGTGAAGTTGTTTGAAGTTCTAGTGGAGGCTTTATCAGGGGTCGGGCGTGAGGACAATAACGCCCACCGAGATCACACTGACCGATGGTCGGCAGCACTATAGATCGTGAATTGAGGAAAGTTAGGGCTGATGAACAGGCCATTGGATTCCGTCTCATTGGCCAAGTAGTCAACTGGTTCACCTTATAGTCTGAAGGTCCTTGGATGCGCATCATTGAAGAGCCCTAAAGTAGGATGAAGCATCTTTCCAGTACTCCTTTCTGATTTTCACTGGTTCTCTAAGTAACAACAATCCGTGATCCAACTTAATCTTGAAAAGAATTAGATGCTTACCCAGTGATTGACTACAGGATAGAGTTGCCCGAATTTCCGGTGAGAGGTTAGGTATAAGGACAAATACGTGTGGGTAACATAGACTAGCCGTTGTGCTGTGAATCATAGGCTGTTGCATTCCACCCCAGTAGTTCGTCTCGCAATGTGGGAAAGTTGTGTGTTCGGTCCTCGGTGGGGTGTTTGGTGGGTGTGGGTTTCTTAAGAGCCCACAGGCGGGATGAAGCAGCTATTCAGGACTCCCTTAAGGTTATCACTGGTTCTCTAATTGATGTTAATCTGTGATCTAACTGGAAACAGTCTAGTCCATGCAAACTAACACTTGAGTAAGTGATTTATTTTGTCATGATTTCCATTTCCTTTTCAAAATTACTCTCACTGGCCTAGCTTGATTGATATTGTCAACGGCGTTACAAAAGTGTTACTCATAAACCACTTGTTTTCCTGTGTGGTTGGCAGTGTGCTGTACCTAGTGTGTGTGTGTGTGACAGCTAATGATGCAACCTGGAGTGTGGTTCGAATATGTGACTAAGTGGTTGGTTTGGTAGATAAGCACCTAGACCAGTGAGAAACTTCTGTACCTATATTGTTGACTGATAATATTATATAATGTCCTTGTAAGGAAGAAGGCTGAAATACCCTGTGATCAGGTTGTTTTAAAAAATTGCGTTGAAAATACTCACAGATAATTGTGAGTGTATTTAGATGTGAGAAGGAAGTCAACGCGACAGGTTCTTTGTTGGTTCAATTTAATACATGCATGTAAAGAGGCGAATAACAAGCGAAATCCAGTGTTATCGACTTTAAGAAGACATGTTGTCAAATATCCAGGTTGCAGAGATTCTGAATCTATCTCTGGTTTCAGAAGACTAAGCTTAATACGCAGAATACTATGCACTGTAACCGTGGTAGAACAACAGAAAACGTTTGAGCAACACGATTATTTATTCTCCAAGCGATAACGAAACAGGTTTACAATAGCTAATCATTGGCAAAGTCTGCAAATAAACGTTAATATAATATACAACAATTCTTCTGATCTTATTCTCCAATCTTCTGCCAACCAGTACACAATTAAGCGATGACAGCCTTCTTGTCTCCCCCAAATGGAGACCAGTTCGAACAAATAAACAATTCAATGTTCACCAACACTGACACATGTCACTAGAAGTTTTCAATCACTTAACTACTGTATGTATACTGTTTAGAAAATTTGGTTATTAGCATATAGTTCACATGAACAGTCAAAGGTTGAATGTTTTAATGTCATAGGCACGATTTAATTTTATCACGGGATTCTAGAGTAGGTGTATGCGCATATGTCACAATTATCTTAGTCGACAGTCATATTCAGTGGTGTCAAGTGACTTAGGGTTACTTTCCAGAACTGTCTTTTGGAACGAAGCTATGTCTTCAAGCCTAATGTCTAGTCATTCAGTACCTCTATATGATTTACAGACTTAGCACTCGAGTCACAAGATGCATTTCAAACCATTGCAAACTTTCGTTAGCTTCGCTTTATACTGAACATCAGATGGCAGATCGGAATGTATAGACAGCAAATAAATCAAGCAACAAGCCAACCAAGAACCTATCGGCCAAAAATAGGAAGGAGAAAGCGGAGATGGACTGGACAACCGGCGAGGAGACTGCTAAGTGATATCGTAGGCTAGACGCGTTCTCCAGGGGAACCCAAGTGGCAAATGAGGTGGGTGTGCTCTTGGAAGAAGATGAAAGCCTATGGACAGTTGCGGAACCAACGTGAATGGACTGTAGAGAGCAGAGTGAAATTGTGATGTTCTACTGAGGTCCTATGTTCTCCTAGGAAACTATAGGAACAATGGTTTGGTTGGACAGGAGTAAACATTGTTATTATTACATGCGTGTCTTGCCAATGTCAGAATTGGGATGTAGTTTTATTTCTGGTAATATTTCACTAACCTACCTATCTATCATTGGAAAATCAATAATGATTCGTATTAAGTTAGTAAAATTAAGGAATGGGTTTTGAAGAATAAAAATAATTACAGCGAAACATTTTCGACTACAATAAATTCTTGATATTTTAGTCCTACAGTTCATAATCATTCCTGGAATTTTCGCGAATCAACATTTGGAAATTAGTCTATAATTCACTAGTGATTGACCACGGGATGAAATTGCCTGAAGTTATGATGGGAAGTAGTAGACAGAATGGTCCAGAAAGTTTAGTTTGTGGGCAAATACTCACCGATGATATTTTGACTGGTGTCGCAAGGTAGGATGAAACGTTTGTTCAGTACTCTCTGGTAGTTTTCAATGGTTGTCTAACTGAAGTCAGTTCATGTTCATACTCGAGGTTGATCAAATCCCAACGAACCAACCCTTTTGAAAAGGATAAATCCACTTAGTAAAGGCCAATTAGAGTTATATCAGAAAGTGTATTGCGTGGTACGGGTAGAAGATAGTGTAATAATAATAATAGACACTGAGCTTTGATTATCATTTAAATGGAGATAAAGTGTCCAGTCAATAAGGACATGAGAGATAAAATGAAATTAAATCATTTAACGACGTGTGTTCGTATACATCTCCTCAACAAAATAGTACAGATTGCAAGGGTCGAGTGTAGTCAGTAGTGCGTGAGATCAACAAATTGGATACGGTCGGTTTAAGCTCAAAGGTAGCAAATAAGAAGAAAATAATACTGATAGTGCGGTGTAAACATAAATGTACTATCAGTGAATGACAATCAGATAATGAAGAATTACAGTTAAATAGAATGAACAGAAAAATTTGGGCATACAATTAACAGACACGCTTTGAAACAGCCTTTAATGTTAGAGTCAAGGAATAGCTGGCCTACGTTTTCAGTAATGTGGGATTAACCGCTGTTTCCTCACAACAGAAATAAGGTATGTGGATAATTTTACATAAAATTTCACCAAGAAGTTTGTTTACATAATAGATATCTTCTACAAGAGTCATCCAACACAACGGAGTTAAATCCAGATTAGAAAATGCGAGTAATGCTGTTTATTTTTTACGGGTTGATCACGGATTGATATCAGTTAGAGAACCATTGAAAACCAGGGAGTACTGGACAGCTGCTGTTTCATCCTAGTTTGGGAATCATCGGCAGTACGCACCCACTGGGATTCGAACCCGGGACCTTCCGGTTACAAGGCAAGCTCGTATACCATTCAGCCACTGGGACCCGATTCAATGGCTCGTGAATTCTAACTTCTACTAATTCGTGATTTAGCGCGACCCCAACCATTGTCGTTGGTGGGACATCCATCCACACACGTGACATCTAATTGGACCTCACTGGTCACGACTTCTCACTAGAACTCAGGAAACTCCAACCATCTGATGCTCGCTAGTGACTTGCTACAGGTTGGAGTTTCCTGAGTTCTAGTGAGAAGTCGTGACCAGTGAGGTCCAATTAGATGTCACGTGTGTGGATGGATGTCCCACCAACGACAATGGTTGGGGTCGCGCTAAATCACGAATTAGTAGAAGTTAGAATTCACGAGCCATTGAATCGGGTCCCAGTGGCTGAATGGTATACGAGCTTGCCTTGTAACCGGAAGGTCCCGGGTTCGAATCCCAGTGGGTGCGTACTGCCGATGATTCCCAAACTAGGATGAAACAGCAGCTGTCCAGTACTCCCTGGTTTTCAATGGTTCTCTAACTGATATCAATCCGTGATCAACCCGTAAAACATAACTAATCCTTACAAATCAAACTATAGAATGCTGTTTATATTTGTCTTTTACAAATTTACAGAAAGTGTGGTCAATCCACTTTTAGTTACACACAGAAACGTCCTAGTTCTTTGTAGTATTTTTATGTTCGTCTGTCTTGTTAAGACGTTAGATTACGAATCTTGAGTCGCGTATTATTTAAGTTGGCAGCTTTATCGTCATTAATCAAAGCCAGTAAGCTGAATAAACCTCAATCGTCTACTCCAACTAGTCACCCAGTTTAACTTACTAATCTGAGATCAATGGAGTTATTTTTCTCTTGATTTCTCTGCATTGATTACACTGGTTTTGTTTTGTAGCTATAGTTCAGCTAAGCACTGAGTTTGAATCACAGCTTGTGACAGTTGAGTCATCAGTGTCCCTATGACTTACTGTTATTTCCTGTTTAGAGAACAATTTAGAGGCTTGATGGCATTCTAGTCGTTGTGTGCGTTTTTTCGAGGTTTTAACTCTTCTTTGTAGAACTTTTGACTTTTTTTAATCAATTACATCTATTAGTAGTATTATTTGTGTAGCTAAGCAAAGGTATACCCTGAAACAAATCAGTTGAAAGTGAAGAACTTGTCAAATGTTTTTGCCTAGTAAACAAAGGCAAAAATGCAATTATATGTTAATCAGTAATCACTTCCAGCTTCATGTACATTCGGCAGTGAGTTACACCTCGTGATACTACCTAACTGCCAGAAACCTCTGAAAATGAAGCTGCAGAATTCGAATCTGTAATCACCTAGTGGTTTGATGATGTGTAATCACTGGCTAATGTATTGTGTTTCCACACGTGCCTATTAAATTAGGTTATAAAATAAAAGAAGTATAAAATGATCCAATGTAAACTTGAACAAAGCAAGAACAACAGTTATGTAGCAGGACAATATGAACTCATTATCTTTTATTATTTTGTGATTTCAAGTTAACTGGCTTCACACCTTTGTGGTGGCCGGAAAATATCAATTTATACGTTCACCGTAAAATAGTAAAAATAATGAATTCGCAGAAAATAATGGTCGTCACGTGAGATTGAACAAGGACACTACCTAATTCCGCGCGCAATACGGACGACACTTATTCCCTCTCCGGCTTTTCGCTTTCCACATCTGCTAAACAACTCTGCTTCGTAGCTGATCGGTACATCCACATTAGGATCCTTTGCTCCAATCTACGTTTCTCTGTGCAAGTGCCATCCGGCCGTTGGCATGTCTTACGTGTAGTGAGCATCTGTATACCCAAGAAATGGACTATTTTATCCCTACCATTCTGTACATCTATATTTCAATATTTTGGGACAATTATAACTTTTCAAATAACTACATTTTATGCGTATATTAAATTATGTGGACTGAATACCCTTCTACGTACATACATACCTGTTTGTATTTGTTTTGTCCTTTATTATTTTTCGTATAAACGAACTTAGCCGCTTAGTCCACTACACCCTGAACAATACAAAGAAATATGCTTATGAGTCATTTAATGCGATTGCACACCATCTACTGAACATCAGTCATATTATGGGTAATCTAAAGGTATTCGAAATAGTCAACAGGCGAAACAAATCCAACTCTATACGTTTTACTGAAGCGATAATCATTAAATGGTCAGAACCAATTCTATGTACGCAGAAAAAAGAGACAGTAGTGGACCTTGGGGTATTAAATTTACAAAAATGTTATGCAGTCTTGATTACACCAAGCATTTTCCTATCTGGCCTGTTATGTTTGGAATATTTCATTGTTTCATTTGAAAGTCACTCACCTCACTCTTATTTTTGCTTTTATTTTTATAAAAGCATATTTTGTTGTTGTTAAATATCCTATTTTATTGATACACACTATATTTAAACTTTGTTTCTACCCACATATTTTTATTGTGTGAATTCAGTGCTTTTTTCAAGAATATTCATCTATTTATCGTATAAGTATTCAATCCTTTTAACTTTTGGTAATTTAACAACGTAAACTATAGAGTATTTATGTAACTAATAGTTCAGTTACTCCTTGTTATCATATAAAAGAGTGTGTTTAAATCGTTTATGTAATTTACATATTTCTTGTATTTTTCAGGTTATGTTGAATTGTAAAGTCTTGATTGTTCTTCTAAGCAACATCTTCAGCAGGAAATACAAGAAATTCAGATAGTCTTTTAACTAGCAAATTATGTCTGATAATTTTACTGAGTCATTTGACCGTACTTTTACTTCATGAGAGAAATTTACTAACATATTTCTAACTAGTTGATGCTGGCTAGCAGTGGAGTATAAATATAAGACCTGAGTGTTATCCTCTTTTAGACTTATTGGCTAGATGTACATGCATCCATCTTTGAATGAGGCTCGAGTTCAGGACCCATCGTTCCCAACGCTGAAGCACTCAGCCTACAGGTCAACAAAAACTGAAAATTTCAGTTCAATGGGATCACCCAACAACAGATTCAAAATAGTAATTTCAATAAATAGTACTATTGTTATAAAAATGCACTGTCTACATCACACAGTAGGATGATGTCAGTTCAACAATTAAAATGTGGACATTTCTATAGCTGAAATGTAATCCCACTCCATTTGCTTTAGCCTGCATGACTGAGCAGTAATTATGTGGTTGATATCCTAGACTTACATGAAAGACAATTTCCACATAACTGAGTTAAGTTCAATCTTATGTTGTGTTTTGCATAATTCGTAAAGTTCTACTACAATCAGTATTTTATGTAGCAGTTACATTTAACTGGTTCGCGGGTGTTTCTTCGTACAATGTTTCACAATTACATAAATATTTCTATTAAACATTCTATCTTCCATTGGATGCTAGGTAGCCTAGTCTTTCTTTTGGTGAAAAATAAATCCTATCAGTCATCATTGGAATGTCTCCACTGTGGTAGGTGGTTAGCCAGTACGGTGCACTCTGAATTAATGTTAAATGGTTGGTTACGCAACGGTTTTACCAGATATATGGAAAATTATAATGAATAACTAAGGGAAGAGAAGAAATGTATACGGTAACTTGTGCAGCTGTATGAAGTACACTGACAAGATGATGAACAATAAATTGTGGTCAAAACGCCATCTATCAGATAAACTTATCTAATATGGAAGACTCCATTATTGGCAGATATATTGTGTATTTACCGGTTCATTTGCTTCTGTGGACTTAGCTACATTGACCGTACCGGAAAGAGATTGTCTAGATGCACCCAAGGATACTTACCAGTGTAAGTGTCAAAAGGGGAACACAGAATATTCAACAGCTCATTTCTAGGGTACATTATTACTTCTGGTCACGCAGCATCAACGCAAGCATCACTCAGAGTTATATAAGAAGTAAGATCAAGCCGGTCAAATGGATTTCGATCACATCTTCTTCATGCCGAAGAGGCTTTTGCCATATATAAGGAGAAATCCGAACTTTGTGTTCAGAGGTGTTATTTTCATCTTGTCTTACTAAAATCGCCTTAGTATCACCTTTCATTTCTTCATTTTCTGTACAATAAACTCTATCAGGTCTCATTTTTGTGTATCTCACTTTCATTTCTTTGCTTTCACATTTCTATTATCATTTACATCCAAATAAATATCCTTCACTTAGTAAATTTTCTCGATTACTAAGGACTATTCATTGTTTTTCACATTATTCTAATAAACCTTGACTTATCTTCGTTAAAATAAGTAACCTCTGGCCTTTGTTGACACCCTTAAACAACTAAGGGAACAGCTTTGAAGAGAAGTTATGAAGAAAAAGATTTCTCTTCTGATTTATATTTCCTTAATTCATATTATATGCAAAATTTGTATACAATAAAGGATTTTGTTTAATGCATCAGTGGCTCATTGGTAGCATACTTGACAACTACGGACGTGGTGCGGGTTCTGTCCCCAGTCTCTTCACTCCTAAATCTCGCCTAGCCAGGAGGGGGAAGGTAATCTGTAAAGCCAGTGACCTCACACTGTAAAACTGTGACCACACTGTCTGTACTGAAATTTCAAAGCTTGGAGTTTGCAGAAAAGCCTGCTT
Source organism: Trichobilharzia regenti (assembly GCA_944472135.2). Taxonomy (NCBI): domain Eukaryota; kingdom Metazoa; phylum Platyhelminthes; class Trematoda; order Strigeidida; family Schistosomatidae; genus Trichobilharzia; species Trichobilharzia regenti. The sequence continues at coordinate 33,188,917 of OX235266.1, forward strand.
TCCAGTCGGAATGGAAAGGAATGAACAAAAGGAAAAGGACCACCCGTTACACCATTCTATTTCATCTTCTGGACTATCTAGAAACACAACTTAGGTGGAAATGCGTTGTATGCGTTCACTAGGTTCTCGAAAATTGGACTAGTTGTCCTCTAACATTTTCCTCTTGTTAACTATACCGGAAAATGTTCAGACATGTGTTTGAAAAGTGTACGCTTTGTGCAGCTAATAAAACTAGCTCACTATGGGCAAATGAATGTATAAACACGTACTGAAGTGGTGGAAAACAGTAGTTGGTCCTTCAAACATGCATTAATTATTTCCCGACTGTAGAAACTAATCTTTAGCGCATTCGAAAAGTAAGGTTTTTCTAGTGGTCTGAATAGGCGGTTGTTCAGAATCTCAGCTTCAGTATCACCTTTAAATTCAATATTCATAAACGGTAATTTCTTCGACACTGTTTGGATTCCTTCAGTCTACTGCTTTATTTTCATGTTTTTATCGCTGAATCTTGTGGAATATTCATTTTCCATGAGGACCTGTCTGAGTCTCTCCTGCTGATCATGAATTATATCATTGGTGCATATCCTTATTATTCTCGAAAATAATGATTATATCAGGCTTGTCTTCTTCCTCAAAGGGATACTACTGTAGTAGTAGGTAACTCCCCAAAATTATTGGCCACGGCATTCATCACTGAACACTGAATGCTTGCCCACACTGTTTAAGTCAACTTATTTAGGTGAATGCTTCCGGTCAAGCATCCACGCCATTTGGTATGCCATCGTGTTACATTCGTTCGTTCGTGCACGATCCCTAGCTAGCTAAGCAATCATCTCGAATTCTAATTTGCTCTCGAAATATAACTCGTAATTTGGACTATCAATTTTTGTGTTTTGCTTTGTCTTTGGTCTACACAGAACGAATACTATAGAAGTTGGGGGCATTGGATCTTGCGTTAGTATACTTCGTACTATCCGTCAACGTCAACATCTTCAGCCTCTGAAATATCATGAAATTCGGTATACTGAAAATTGCATATTAGTTTCATGTAGAATTATTTTTGGAGAGAACAGTCAGATATCCTCTTTAATAAAACATCGGAAAACATGGAATTGAGAGTTCGTCTCTGATTCGGACGTGAAGTTAGTGGACTGATGGAAATCGTTGAAGTCTTTTGCTTCTCTGAAAATTATCCATCATGATTAGCAGGAGGACAGTGCCAGACAATTCATATTTTCTGAAGGGGACTACTCCTGATCCTTTATCACATTTTGTCATTATCAGCCTTTTATCATTTATCAACTCCTATAGTTATTCTCTATGCTCTTTTATCAGCAAGCATTACAGTTATATTTTATGTTTTCATACTGTTAGCAATAATCAACTAGATAAAATTTGAAGCGTTCGAACAAATATTCCTCACAGTTAATTTTCTAGATTACTTACGAGTTCATTATTTTTTAACACGTTATTATTTCTCACATACTTTGATTTCTCCTTTTTACTAAATAACAATAAGGTCTGACCATTGCTGATAGTTAACATTATACAATTCAAACACCATAAATAACTAACTTTTTAGATTCGAAAAGGGGTTAGTAAAATAGGGGTCTCTTTATTGACTAATGTATTCCTTATCCACGTCACATGAAAATTCGTACGTAATATTGTATCGTGTAATTCTTTCAAAAGATTTTCTATCACTCCTCAGCAGCTCACCACCCAGGTTACTAGCCGTTAGCAAGACCAGAAACGACAGAATATTAAGCACGAAGATAGCAACTTTACTCCAAGTAATTGAAACAGTACCACTGCTAGTTACATTTCAAACTTTTAAGCTGTATGTTGCAGTCAGGATGCAAATTAATAGATGGCGATAGTAAATTTATTTTCAAGACTTATTTTGTGGGGGTTTGATTGGTTTTTTTCAGAAAATAATTACGGACTGATATCAGTCAGAGAGCCACTGGAAAACTGTTTCATCCTAGTTTAGTACTCTTCACGAGTGTGTGCTAAAATCGCTAGTTAACAGAAGTTGGAATTCATCGGCCGCTGGATTCTTTCCTAGTAGCTGAATGATCACTGAGGTCACCTAGTAACCCCAAGGTCCTGAGTTCGATCCCCAATGGAATAAGTGGAGATGCGTGCGTACCGATGAAGAGTCCCGAAATAGGATGAAGTTAATTTAAGGTCAGACTTAAAATTAAATTTTGACTATTCTTGAAAAAATTTTTATTTTCTGACATAATTGGTATTCTGTTTTCTTTTGTTTTCTGAGAAAACTTTACTGTTTTATAGAATCCATTTTAGTGTAGAATAAATGATAAAATGATACCTTTATATTTGTCGTAATGAAGTTTTTTCACGTGAAGTGTAGGCCTAAACTGAACTATTTATTACTCTGCCTATTGTTGTTGTGTTTTTGTAATTCAATTGTTTATGTATGTATAGACATTTTCATGAAATAAAGGTGTGTAAACAATAGCAAAAACCGTAATGGAATCAGTGACGGTGATAAAGAAGAGTGGTTTCCATCAATAAAATTTTAAACTCCAAACAAATTAACTATTTAATTAATGTTTATTTATGTGGGCGATTTAAGAAACTGACACACACTCTCTCTGTAGTCAGTAAAACAGTTTGTTCAGTGATGGACTGAAAGGTCTAAAACAAATCTATGTCTTAGCCGATAAAGAAACTGTCTTAATTGAGCTTTTGGTAGCACCGTTTTAACTATAGGCAAGCCGCACGGATGGCAGTGTCAGGGGCAATCAACCAGGATGGGGTCGGCGGGAAAACATGACAGAGCGTTACTGAATTAAAATCAACAGTTAGACCTATGGCACTCGGTAGAAGGAACAAGATCTGAATTTTCAAAGTTAAAATCAGGTTAGTTATTGGTTATGTACGCTTCAGATTCTTGACGAGAAGCAATGCCAAGAGTATGTATTTCTAATAAACGTGTTTAGTCTTTCACCAACAGATGCTTTGGTAGCTCGATATAGAAGATCAGATGGCCAGCGAAAAATGATAGACAGCAAAGGGCACAGGCGAGAGACCAACCAAGAATCTATTTCCCGAAAAATATGCAGACAGATGTGGAAACGGATGGATTGGAAATACGCTGAGGAGAAATTCGAGTAACATCACACACCAAGGAGACGGTGCAATAGTATCCGAGTGGGAAGCGATAAGCCGGATGTGGAACCCATAATAACACGGAGGAGGGTGTATAAAAAGAAACTGAATGCTTCGGGGCAGTCGCGGAGCCAAGTGAAAGGCAGAGCACACAGTGAAATGTTTGTGCGCTGCTGAATCCATATGTTCCATGGAACGAATAATTTTTAATGATAATAATAAGGGAGTTTATTAGATATCCGTCTAAGTCTGTAAAAGGAATAATCTTCAGATATTAAGGTGGATGGCAAAAAAACAACAACCGAAAATAAAAGAAAGGATGTTATAATTAAATGGAGAGAACTTTGTAATTGTAGAAATACCGCCTGAGAATTTTTAAAGATTTATTTATACACGCACTTACAAATGAAAAACACCAGCCAACTGGTCGAATTAAAACTTCATACAGTTTTTCCCATTACTAAACTCGAACAAAGCAATAAAGATGAACGCACCAGGATAATATGAGGTCATTTTTTCTCATTTCGAGAATTTTTCTTAATTGGCTACAACCTAAATAATACCAAAATGATAAATTACAGTAGAGATTTGGGGTTATTTTTTCCATGATGGCAAAGAGTAATTGGTAAAAACTGCAAGGGTCTTTAGTCCGGAACGATTTAAGTTGTAAAATAATTAAGAGTTAAAAGGGGCTGACTACTTATAGAAAAATTAGATGAACATGCATGGAAACAAAAGGACAGAGTGTAATAGATTTTTTCTAGTAGAAACAAAGTTGATGACACTTCATCATCTGTGATAACAAATGTAATCTAAATAATGTCCTTCAGGTTTTTCATAGCTGTCAACCAGTCGTCAAATTTACAGTTGAAGCAGAAACTGGACAGAAAATATCCTTTCTGGACCTTCGACTAACAAAGAATACCGATGTGACTTTCAGCAGATGAGTAAGAGAAGGCTTAAATGGAACCGCCAGTCAACAGACTTTTGCAGTTGAGCACCCATCACTTGAAAGCGGAACCTGTTATTATTTCTTGTGATTAGAGTCCTAAGAATCTGCAGCCCTGAATCAGGAGAAGAAAAAATGACTTTTTGATGAAGATCCTTCTTGAGACTGTCTCTCTCTACCTCGTCACACTTCACAGATAAATACATAAAGTCTAATATCAAAAAAGAACACCCGATCTCTGTGCAGAAAATGCTAAACATGAATGGCGTTTTCAAAGGTGACAATCTGATTGACATCCTAAAGAAAAGTATATCTAAATCTCCGAAAAGAATATTCTTTGCTGTTACATTACGACTGGTATTCGCAAATTGCCCACTGTTCTTCAAAAACCCTAAAGATAAACTACCTAACTTGACCACTTCTATGAGTGTCTAACAATTTTCTTGCTCATGTAAAGCGAGCAACACGCTTCATGCGTGTTTCATCTGAAAGAGTCAAAGAACATTTCCCTCTTAGCTACGAAAAAGTGACAGTGGGTCAGTAAAGAGAGCTATGACTGAACATATGTTCGACAGTGATCACTCAGTGTGTAAGGGGAATTCGTCCAAAGTTATCTACAAAGTAAAAAGAAGCCTCCAGAAAACGGTAAACTCCAGTATACTATGCATTACCGAGACTTTAGTGATCCGGACAGAAAACCCTTATTTCTGTACACCGAAGGAACTTCTCCTTCCCCTCCTTCTACCTTGGGTATAATTCCGAGTTCCACTATTTTCATGTAGATACTATTTTATACATTTTTTGTATGACATTTTAGCATCCTCTTTTTCTTAACTAACCCTCTATTTACTCTTTTTAACCACTAGATAATTTATTTCAGACACTTGTCTCCATGCTATTTAATTAATACCCTTTTCTTCTGGACGTTTTTTCATATACTGAATAACTCTAGTTTAGACTTACTAATCTTAAACCACCTCCCACTGATTAGTTTGATTTGAAGAAAGCAATTTTGGGATTCGTTTTCTATTTCAAGAGTAAATTTTATTACCGGATGGTAGTTTTTAAATAATTGTAGCACTTGAGTAGGGTCGTATTTATTATCACAGATGATGAAGATGTCATCTACGTATCTTTGATACAGTTGTAAATAGTCAATGTTCAACCTTAATGAACTGTTCTCGAGACTAGGCATGAAACGGTTATTCATCACATTTTTTGAGACAATTTGATGAAGTAGTCAATAGCCCGAACCAGTTTTTATTGTTCTTTTCTGACAAACCTAATGGACACACGAATACAAAAAATAATTACATATAATTGCAATTATCCAACTAAATGAATGAATTCACCGAAAAGAGACTCTTCTCTTTTTTAAATGTTTTCTTTTATATTCATCAGCTGACAATCACAAATACTAATTTGGCTTCAATGACGAAATGCTTGTCAACCACACAAAAGGTTTAGGTTTGATTCCCGAAAGATAGAAGCAGTCCTAAACGGGATGTCATTTACTAGCCAGTGATAAACCCGTAAAAGAGGGAGGGTTTGATAGGGATAAGGCTAGCTACCACACCTTGTAGAAATAACGCACCAACATTTGAAGCCTTTTGTCTCATTCTGAGAAGAAAGATATAAAAAAGTGAACTTGGCTTTATAAGGGGACAAACTAAAGGATTGTAAAGAAGGTGGTCATTGCGTGCTTTCTGTTTTAATGAATCAGACCGGATATTAACAACCATTTGGATTTTGTTGCCAATAATAAAATGGCGAATGAGGTATACTATTATCAATTTTATTCACCGTATGAAGTGATACACTTGAGGTATGCTGAAAATTCGCGGATAATTTAAAAGTGATAATAAAGACAGACTTGTAAATTTTCCAGTCCTGCAACTTCCACTTTGTCAATGTGCATCTTGGGCGTTATGCAGTTGACATCAGCATACATGAAATCTAACAAAAAAGGACACTGTTAAAACAAACCTGAGATTGAATTAATTATGCTGTATGCATTTGGACAGTTAGCGTCATTGGTAAATTAGACACACTTTTAGTAGATTACCTGAAATCTACATTTTATAAAAGTTTTCAGTCGGTATTCATCACGGTATGCTGATTATAGATTGACTTTGCTTATTGAGAAAAGAAGCATAGGCAGTGAGTCTTCTTATTTAACCTTTCTGATCTGTCTAGGTAATTAACAGGTTTGGATTCATGAATAATAGATGTTTGTCTCAGCGTAGTTTTTATCAAAAATCAACATCAATAGCAGTGTAGGTCTACTGGGAAACCCGAGGAAGTCTTCAGCAGTGAACAAATATAAAAGCAGTGAAGTCCAGAAGCAGCATTAATCGTCTTAGCAAGGAATTTACCATCCATCAACTAATTTGAAATCAGGTGGCTTATGCACTCCACTTCCAACCTAATGACAGCCAACTATATTTGTCTACTGAGGTCTGGGCAACTGAGCAATGTCATTACTAGACACTATTATGCAGTGCGGGTTGTCCACACTTTGAATTTGATAGCGATTTATTATCGAGGCGAATCAGTTCTGTGTGTATCTTCCAGCCGTCTAATTATACTCGTGATTTTTAGTGTTATGCTGTTATGATGTATTTTTAGGTGGATGACATTACTTACTTATTGATTTCATGGGGAAGAAATAATATTTGAAATATGTCTATTTTCGAACCGAATTGCCGCCATAAATTCAATTAATTAGGATCTATGGTGTATGTTAGAGATTTGTCTGCTGGTAAACCTCCAGCTGAAAAATTAGGCTAAAGGTGATGATATTTAAGGGAACAGTTTATTGCTGATAAGAAGTATCAGTGGTGCTCAGATAACCTCTTTCATATTTGTTGAATATACATCTATTATTTCTTATCCTTTGATTCAATAATACTAATGCAATAACACTTTCCATATTTTTGGTAGTGGTGTGCTGCATCACTTCTACTACAAGCATTCGATAAATAAATATTCAGTGGTCAATGTATCCCTCTACATGACAGTATTACATCTTTAGGACTTTATCTCCGCCCCCACCCTATTCTTTGGTTGTATGTTAGTGCATGTATTGTGACTGCTAAAGTTTTCTCTAAGCTAGTCGTCTTTCTTGGATTAGTCGCTGTACAGTTAGCTAAATGCCTACTTTCTGAAAACCTAAATAACCTTGGTGTGTTGTACTTACCTATGTATTTGCTCTCGAAGCCATAGCAGGGTATTTCACAGGTTAAGTTATGTGGTTTGAAAAAGTTGATAAGGTCCTTTAGCCTGAGGATCCCTGAGTGATATGAGTGTAAAACTTAGGCATTGTGGTAGAGTGTAACTCCATTATGGATAAGATTTTAATTTGAAAAATCACACAGTGTTGTACAGTAATTTGTACTCGAAACGTCATCAGTTAATATTAGTCTACAACATTGTATGATTTATCAAAATAAAATCGTATCCATGATGGAGTTATCCCTGAGTGAGTTTGTAGGTTTAAATGCAACCCTTATTCCTGCTTTATTCACAATCTGACTATTAGTTCTTTATATCCATTCTTTGTATGAAAACAGAGTCGGTGTTTTCGATTCCTTCATATTTATATAATAGTTGGTAATTTCATTGGTATTTCTTCTCAGAAGTCAGTTTGTAGAGATTTGATCTGTTTAAAGTTTTCACCCCAGTAGGAATGTACTGCTGATGAGTTCCAAAATGAGACGAAACATTTGTCCAGTACTCCCTGGTTTTAATGGTTCTCTAAGTGATCTCGATCTGTTGTCAAACATGAAACTGTTTCTTCTTTTATTATGAGCATCTCTTGAACTTTGTTGTGAATTTTTTGGGATATTTACTCAACACCAATGCTTCTTCAATCTGTTTCACTTTAATATTCACGTATCTGGCGTACTGATCACAATTTTCACTCATTTGGTTGGATACGTAAAGAAGCCTGACTTTCCCGAGTAGCGGAGCAGGCAGTCTAAAATCTTAGTATCGACTGCAGTGTGATGACTTTTTATAAACACTGATGCATAACTATTCCGTCTCTGTTCATTCTACTTTGCAGTCAAACTTTTCTAATTCTCCTTGTTCACTTTTTAACTCGACTACCAAGTTTTTGAAGTGCAGTATTTGGAAATATGTTCTGTTTTTTTTTGACACAGGGAAAGTGCCATCCACACTTATCCACCACAAATTCCGAGTGGATCACTGTGATTTGACAACCATATTTTCCCAACTGTCCACAAAAGTGTCTGCTAGGACTAAGTAATTCCATTTCGTACCTATTAGTACAAAAATCAAGTGAAATCAGACTTAATAAACATTTCAGAGAGGAAAATCTTCTTAATCGATGAAGTCATCTTCAAGTTCCATATAATCGTATCTACATTTGCCGCAGATACAGCATGGTTGATTTTGTTGCGAACGAAAATCAGTTGAAGAACTATTTGATGTTGTTGAGGAATGGGCAGATGTTTTCCTTCAACACATCTAGAAATCAGCTGGGGATCTAACTTATGACCTTCAGGTTATTATTATTATTATTATTTCCATCGATGAAACATAGGGCTTCAGCAGGACATTTCTGTTTCCCTCGGTTTTCTACAGTCTTTCTGCTATCTGCATGATAACTCAGAAGCTTTCATTCCCTTCTCACACGCTATCCTTCATGTCAGCCTGAAAATCAAACATAACTTTTTGTTTTCCACACAGGCGCCCCACCTAGAGTGTGTTGTCATCCAACGGTCTCCTCAGTTTTTGTCCAGTCTATTTCTGCTTCCTTTAGTATTTTGTTGAGCAATAGTTTCTTGATTGGTTCATTGCTTGAGTTCTTTGCTGCTTTTCCCTGCTGGGTGGCTACCTGGTCTTCTGTATGTAGCAAAGACAGCTGTTGATGAAAGTCTTCACTAGCATATTAGAAAACCTTTTCGTGATCTTAGCCTACTGTACTTGCGTGGATGAACATGTTTTCACTAACTCATTGAGGTAGAATCTGTTAGCCCATGAATACTAACATTTTATTATTTCGATACATGAAGTTGTAGTTGGAAAGTCTCATGTCAAATTAGCGTAATTCATTGTTTAGTAAACTTTTGTCAGTATTTATGTTTCAATGAAGAGCACTCAGATAAGTCGTGAATGTCTGTGTCTTAATCTGTTGACCTTTCAATCAACTGACCTTCAACACAATGCACGATCTATACACCAAAACGTTTAAGTGTACCTGTGAATAATCCGTTCTAAGTAATTTAGTAAATTAAAACTGTAAAATTATTATTAATAATTTTCTTTTTCACTATTTCTTGGGATGTATTAAAAGAAAAAGTATGAACTGATGTACTTTATTTTGCATAATGGCTAAATTCTATTTCACACATTTTATTTCTACAAAATGCCTGAGACAGTGTGACGATCCTACCAAAGATACTAATCTATTAAGATGAGGGGAATGGTGGATGGGTGAATCACTCACTCTCTCTCTCTCTCTAACCATTGAAACAACACTCAACATATGCAATAGGCATAAAGGAACACAGAAAAACAACAGAATATTGTTATGTCATATACTGCTAATTGATATGAGTAGCTGGTGAATGTTGTCACTAGGAGTCGGCTGCACCATAGTAACGTAGTCGGTCAGCGTATCTGTTTCACAATCTGAAGGTTGTGAGTTCAAATCTCTCCCAGTGCACGATTCTAATTCCGTCTAGTTTACTAGCTTAGAGGAAAGGGGAACGTTTGTCGTGAGGCTAGTAACTCCACCCCGTAGAAGACAACTCCTTTACAGAAACGTCATTACGAATACAATATAAGCTAATTTCCCTCTAGAATCCGAAAGACGAAATGAAGCGGGTTGGATGTTGATGTTTGAGGGTGCAAAAGAAATGGGAGAACGTAACTAAGAAGTGCTAGGAATCTACGAGAACAGATAAAATGAGTGTAGATCCCTTAGATTATTTAGTAGAGAGTCAATAATCTACACTGTTAACATAGACAAGAACCACCAGCAAACTGAAGGGATGGAAGGCATGATGCCACAAACAATAACGAAGGCTCTTATGCAATGGGAAACAATCTCCTCTAGGATCACGACTATAAGATTTAACTTGAGGGAAAGTTATGGTTGTAAGATGCTAATCTCCTACAAAAATCCATATCAAGGGAAGAAGGAAAACTTCTACAATCAACTTCAAACAGTAAGGAACAAGAGCCCAAATTGCAGTATGAAAATTCTAATTGGTGATATGAATGCCAGGCTAGGACCAGACAAAGCGGAAAGTGAGCTCTTTGCGGACTCCTGGGCCATTAGTTATTTGGTGAATGGGGCCAGCGTTTATAAGTACAAGGATATCCACAAGGCAACATGGTTTTTTACCCGATAAACGACCCAAGCCACCAGATAGGCTTTATCTCAATCTCGAGAAAGTGGGGAAGCAACCATCTGGATACGGATTCAAGAAGATGATCAGAAACTTCCAGAGTCAAGTTAAAAGTTTCAGAAAAAGACAAGAATTCAAGTTCGGCAATCCGGAGCTGAAGGATGAAACTATGCTGAACACCTTCATTGCAGTTATCAGAGCGAAATCGGGGACAATAAGCAACATTTCAGAGAAAATCTGAGTTGGATAACACTAAGACTGTCTGAAATGGACTTGAACGGAAACTCACATTAACATCTTAGACAGGGCAAGGAATGGCGTTTTACAGACACGTGGAAGCTGAAAAACAGGGAGGGACTGCGAACGGAGGAAGGACCAGTAGTGAAAGGGGAAGCTGAGTCAAACTTACAGATAACTAATCAAACGGGTAAGGAAAAGACAAAAGACACTTAGAAGGGCAACTGAAGCCTATGCAAGAAGTGGTGCGGAGCAAAGTTTTAAGCCACGTCATCCCCGATCGCCCAGAAGATACTCTGATTGGAAGATTTCGTCCGGAAGAGACTGGATTTAGGAAAAACGTTTATGTTTTGATTGAAGTGCAATAATGCGCATCATCGTCAAACGAAGCACGGAATGGTGGTCAACTCATTGCCTCAAATTCATTGACTTTGGAAAGGCCCCCGGTGGAATTGACGGTGAAGTAATTGGACAAGTAATTTGAATCAGTACCAGGGTGTGCAGTGCCGATAACGTCTTCAGCCATATGATGGTGACAAATTCGAAGTGCCAGTCTTTGAGACTATTGACTTTATATGCAAAGAAGCTGAAGACGTACCCATTCCAACATCGGAAATGAGGGAATTGTTACTTTTATGCACTAAGAATATCCAATTCCAATCCGACGGGTGTCTCTTCCGTCAAGTTGTTGGTGTCGCAGTGGGAAGACCCTTGTGACTATTCTTTGCAGACTTATTCTTGTCAGGCTTAGAAGCTGGTGCTTTGCGACAACATATACAACAAATGGATGTATACCTAAGATATGTTGATGACATTTTTATTGTCTGTGGAAGAAGATCAAAAACTGAAGACACGTTGATAAAATTCAACTCATGCCACCTGAATCTCAATTTCACAATAGAACACGAAGAAAATGATACAATTAAATCCCTAGACGTTTTTCTGGTGAAAAAGACTGATGGCACAATCGAAAGATCTATATTTAGAAAGTCTTCATGGACAGGACAGTACATTCACTTCAAGAGCTTTGTTCCAATCAAGTATAAAAAGAACTTAGTCAGAACATTGTTCAAAAGAGCACGAAAAAGTTTTTCTGACAGTATAACTGAGCATGAAATAAAAGCTCTGAAGGATATTTTATATAAGAATGGATATCTTGAGAAGTTCATTAATAAATACTCTAAAGAAATGAGCCCTTGCGAAACTATCCAAACAGTTCCGGAGAAATATGTCTGTGTCAATTTGCCATTCAATGGAGTTGATGTACAAGAAGTAGTCAAACGAAGACTCGATATAGCTATCAAGAGAACTTATTATGTTGTAAAATGTGTTTTCCCTAACACCAACAAGTGAGTGCTTCAACAACCTGGGAAAGACCAGTCACTAGGCCTCGACACTTTAAACTGTGTATATCAATTTGCGTGTGTTTGTGGAAGCGAACCCATAGGTCGTACAGGAAGGCGATTGTCTACTCGCATGATGCAGCATTCGCAAAAGTGGTTGAAAACAGCTGAATGCAAAGTGCCAAAAACCTCAATAACAAAACATCTTGTTGACTATAGACATGATATTGACACTGTCAAGTCACTGACTTCTGTCATCAGACAAACAAAACAGGAAGATTCTTGCAATTGCAGAGGCTTGTGCAATCCGAGTTTATAAACCAGGTCTCTGTGTACAAAAGGAGATGGTCATCACTCTGAATCTACCATGGTAATACCTTTTACTTATTAACTGTTATTATTAATATTAATAACAGTTTATTCTGCCTTTTATTATTATTTTTATTATTATTATTGATTCATTTAAAACTATCTTTTATCAGTAGCATTATCTTAACTCACTTCAGCATTATTATTATTATTATTGTTATTATTATTATAACTATTACTGTTGATATTACTCTGTTTTCAGTTCTTGATATATTCTCTGATGATGACTTATTGTTTATCTAAGTGATGCAATTGAAGCGTAATGCATTTTATCTTAATTTCAAACTCTCATAATCACTCTCCCCTTATCTATTTGAACATGACCTGGAAAGCATTCGCATGTGTCTTTCTGCATGATTAATTCAATGTAGTTCATTTGCTTAACAGTCTTATATCTCCCAATGTAATTTCAAAAGTATATATATATCCTCGTATGTATTCATAAGTCCAACTCATCCCGGCTTGCTTTCTGACTACGTACTACACATACTGACATCCTGAAACGACTTTCCTGACAACTAAGTCAGACTGAGAAAAAACATTTCCTTCTTCTAGAAGAAACATGTGAATTCCGATAAAAAATATGGCGAAATGTAGAACAGATCAATAACTGATAAGTTTAACACAAGAAAATGTCTCCTTATTGATCAGTTATATATATATAACTTTGATTAAGGATAAATATCAATCCCAGAAATAATGATGGGCACATGATTTTAGTTGGTTTATTTATTCCTGTCACTGGGAAATCGATACGGCCATAGTTTATCGATCGGTTTATTGAATTAACTATGAATAATATAAAAAGAGTATATTTATTTGTTTGGACGAATGCTTTTGAATTTTCCGCTGACTGATTTTAATTGACTGGAATGTAAAAATGTGTACAAGTGTAAATATTACAGCGATAATCAACAGAAGATTGAGGATGTCACTAAGTAGAGCCTATGCCGCAGCTAGGCTGGTTCCCGCCTATCGAACAACTTGTTGTTTGGTGCATTTAAAAATCGATAGGTATCCTTCTCATGCTAACTCCAACTGTATGTACAAGTTTACATGTATCTGTAACAGCAGTTACACTGGAAGAGCAGAAAGAACAACATACCTCTGATTTTCTCAACCTGCACCAAAAAGCCTATGTCTAAAGGGAATATATGCTTTAAACGGTGCCATCGCCAGGCATGGGTCATGAATGGACATTGCAAGATTGTCCAAAATTATCAATAGGCAAAAGGGTTCAATTCTCCTCAAGTTTCACGAAGCCATCTCCATCAAACGCCTGAAACCCGATTTATATGTTTAGAAAGAAGCAGTTATCAGTCTTTCTTTGTCCTAGTGACTAGATACGTTCACCTCTCTTTCATCTGATTACTTAATGTTGAAAGTTTCCATTTTGTATGGTCGTTATTGTTCGGGATGAAGTGTCTATTATTATTATGTGTATGTTATTATTGTGTGCATATATTGGTTGGTTTTTGTTCAAAAATGAATTGTGTGCAAGTATGTTAAAATTATTTCTGTAGATATACTTAATAATGAATTTGGGCTGTAAGCAGTTGATGAGAAGCCAACAAAATAAATGATGGTACCAATTTATTCTGCAAAAACTGTTGTTTTTTGCTTTATTTAAATTCATCAAGGGGAATAAATATATGGAAAATTACTCTTTTCGTCGATATCATTCTCGGGCTGCACAACCGCAGATGTATATACAATACATTTTCATAGCTACAAAAAGAATGTGCCAAAGATGTGTTGTTAAAACTGTAAGTTTTTCATGACAGTTGCAAAATACAGAAAGTATTAATCGGGTAGGAACCAAAATTAAACTAAACTAGGAAAGTGAGTGGGAAGGTAAAATGACTGGTATGATTGAGTAGAGCTCAACTAAAATTGAAAGAGGGTCAAGTTACCATCGATATCATGATAAATAGAAATGTGATTGTGAGAAGATAGGGAAACAATATTTAAAAAATAAAAAGGATTAACAAAAGTTGTTCATCAAGTGTTGAGGCGAATCAAGCCCATTGTGGGTTCAGTGACTTTATAAACGTATTCCATATGCAGAGTTCAGGACTTAACATGTGAGTCGCTATCGCTTCCGTTGCTTGAAGAAGTTTATTTCGTACTCCTCTGACGAGATTTCCACGTACTACCTGGATGACCCTGAAGTTAGTACACGAGTTCGTTCGCTGTCCAGAATTGATCAAGTGTTCCAGATATGAGCTGTGGAGTAGTCGTTCTTTCTGCTTTGGAAGACTATCAGGGTAAATGTTCAATGATCTCTTTTTATGTATCTGCTACTGGTGAGGACGCTTTGACCATACTTTAAGGCTAAGTTGATTTTGATTTGTTGATAGTGGCTCACTAGCACAGTGAACAACTCTTTAAGATCTGTGAAGGTGAGTGATGGTTTGAGGCTCACCGTAGACGTTGTGACTGAGTGGGAATGCAAGTACATGCAATTGATGATTGCTGAACAGGACGAAATATAAGCATCACAGATTCCAGTGCTAATCAAAACCAGCCAGAAAGTTTATTCGTT